>VXBZ01000326.1:31851-66297 GCA_013399135.1 Heliornis fulica | reverse complement strand
CCGTGGTCTGTGGGAGAACTGGGGTGGCTGAGGACCAGTGTTGGTTGAAATCACTCAGAGCAGGGTAAGCAAGGCCACATCAGTGCTGGAAATGTAACTGCACCCCAAAGACCACCCTGATTACCATGTAGAGGACTCTGCACACTGATCTTCCCGGTCTCTATATTCCTTTTAACTGTAAGTTACTGTGTGGCAGCGGTTCCTTAAGAGCTCGTTACATCCCAGCACCAGCTGCAGCGTGGGTGCAGCAGCCTGGCCTTGCCCTTCCAGAAGTCACAGCGATGTGAAGCACAGCAGCAGGGAGCCAGGTTGTGTCTTGCCAAGCTGCACCAGTTAAGAGAACCCCTAGTTCTCTGGCATTTTCCAGGTGTGGCTGGTTGAAGCACACTTCAGGTTTGGCTGAAAGCTGCTGCTGCAGTGGGCTGATGGGTCCCTCACGTTCATAGACTCACAGAATCACTTGGGTTGGAAGAGACCTTTCAGCTCATGGAGTCCAACCCCAGCCTGACCCTGCCCAGCCCACCTCTAGACCATGTCCTGCAGCACCTCAGCTATTGGCCTTTGAAATCCCTCAGGGATGGGGACTCCACCACTGCCCCGGGCAGCCTGTTCCAATGCTTGACAACCCTTTCAGGACAGAAATTCTTCTGGTGTCCAACCTCAATCTCCCCTGGAGCAGTCTGTGACCATTTCCTCTGATCCTGTCACTTGTTACCTGAGAGACCAACGCCACCNCCTGAGAGACCAACGCCACCTCTCTGCACCCACCTAGCAGGGACTTGGAGAGAGCGAGGTCTCATCTCAGCCTCCTTTTCTCCAGACTCAACAGCCCCAGAGCTCCATCAGCTGCTCCTCATAGGACTTGTGCTCCAGACCCTTCTCCAGCTCCATCACCCTTCTCTGGACATGCTCCAGCATCTCAACATCCTTCCTGACCTGGGCTCTACAAACCTGTGCCAGTTTGTTGCTGTTGGTAGGAGAAAAAAACAAAATGATTTTTGAAGACTTTGGGGCAAAGGTTGTGCTCGGCATCCCCATGCCAACGCTGCTGGTGGTTTTGGTGCCCCATTTGTGGGGCTGGGCTGGATAAGGTGCTGTGCAAACCCAGAGACCTCTTGTATGTTGACAAAGGGCACCTGGACATTGCTGCTAGTGGGGTGTGAAGGAGATGTGTCTGCTCAAGTGCCACAGCATCACAGCACGTTTTGGGTCGGAACATTCATCTAGTCCAGTTCCCCCCAAGGAGCAGGGATGTCTTCAACCAGACCAGGTTGACCAAAGCCTCGTCCAACCTGACCTTGAATGTTTCCATGGATGGGGCTTCTACAACATCTCTGGGCAACCTGTACCAGTGTTTCACCACCCTCATTGTAACAGATTTCTTATGCAGAATTTGCCACTTGATGTTAGTAGGATGCTTTGTAAAGAGTTTTGGGGTTTTATCCCTTAAAACCAATCCTCTAAAATTGAAATGTTACGTGGCACATCAACCTGAGCTTCATCAGCGCCTAATGGTGCATCTGATTATTGAAACAGAGGATTTTTAATACACAGAATTAGTTTCTCATTGTTACACTATTGATTTTTCTTATTTAAAAAGATATAATCAAACTTTATAGGTCACTCTTTTATAGCTGCTTTTACTTTCCCCTCCTAATACACATGCTCAATACCCCAGGTCTTGTGGGGAGGGCAGGGGGCAGTTTCCAATAGCTTACTTCCAATTCTTCAGTTAAAATAACCAAAACTCCATGGCTGGATTTCAAAACAAGCCTAAAGAGTTCACAGGCTTTAATGTCCTAAGGAGTTCAAAGCAATTCGATTGCATGACCTCTATTTTAACAGCCACTGTTCATACGTGGAGGGATTCTCAACAATACTCGTGGCCCAGATCAAAAACCCCAATCAGTTTTGGGCTCAGACCCCTGGATTGTTTTACAAGGTGTGCAGCACGGGGTTCAAAGCCTCACAAGTCAGAGGAAGCAAAACATCCAGGCATTTTCAGGGAACTATGGCTTCAGAGGGCTGGGAAGGGGTTTGAGAGGCACAGGTGATGGTCACCCCCAAGCTGTGCTGATGTAAGGACAGTGATTTGGTGGCCGTTGTGGAAATTCATCTGTGAGAAGGTGCTTGGTATTGCTACAGCTGGTTCCATAGGGGAAGCACAATCTATGACACTATAAGCTGCTTTATACTGATCTAAGTGTGACCATATGAGAGACAACTGCAATATAATTATATTGATTTTTTAAGTCATCCTCTTAAGTGGTATTTATACTTGTCAAAGGCACAAACTGATTAGCCCAGCCTCAGGTCTCCTTGAAACACCGAAGAAACAACAGGCTTAAGTCTTCACTTGGACACCCTCAGGTTTTGTGCCTTGGTAGTGCTGGCCCAGTTTGGTTGTGCCTGTGAGCGAGCGACGCCTGACCCTCATCACCAGCTTGGCTTTGGCACTGGGGTGGCAGAGCACAGCATGGGAGGGATGGTGGTGGTCACCTCCTGCTCCTGCCCCAGCAAGCCTTGCTCTCAGAAAGGTGTTCCCAGTAATGAAGCTCCATCCTTTGGCTACACCTCAGGCCCATTCCTCCTTAATCTGGCCAGCATGGGCAGAGAGCAGATTGCACACCTTGTCTCCATGGAGAGACCAAGAACCCAACACTCTTCCAACTCCTGATTCTTGAGCTTTGAGCTCCAGCAATGAGCTGCTGGGAGGAACCAAGGCCCCATCAAGACAAAGCTGTTTGGCCATCTCTGATGGTTGCATGTTATCTCTTGCATGAACACTGGGAGTCTGAGGGGGGCAGGTAAAAGGGCTGTTGGGGGTCTGTGTGACCCTCATCTGCTGTTCTGCTGTAAGGTGTTTCCAGGGGACAGTTGTGTAAAACCTTTACCCAGATGTAGCACAGGACATTGTTCCCAGAAAGGGGCTTAAAACACAACAGGAATGGTGGGGAGGGGGTGAAGGTGTCAGGGAAGGTAGCGAAGGTGGCACTGAGCTGTGCTGTGCCAGGACAGATGGCTGAGCACAACCCAGCTTTGGTGCCACCAGCCCATCACCACTGGTCCACCTGAGGTCAGGAAACCTGAGCTCAGGTATGGGTGTGGATTGACAGTGTCTTCAGGGGACAGGGAGGTCCCAGGACTCTGCATCCTTGGGAACAGAGGTAGGCACGTGGGGATGGGTGCAGGGGGTGGGATGTAGCTCCACACCTTGTACCACAACGAGCAGGTACCAAGCCCTGTCAAGCAGGAGAGCCTGAGGTGGAAATGATGCCCTCTTGGGTTATGTTGTTGTTTCAGACCCAGTTCTCATGGGACTCCTGGAAATCTCTGCTCTGCTGTGATTTCAGTAGGAGCTTGGCTGGTGGGCAGTGAGCTTGGTCCCAGGCTGCTTCTAACCAGACTACCAGATGATGCCCCACCTAGTCTGTTTTACCCCATCAGGGGCTTTTTCAAGTTAGATTCAAGAGGGGGAGCAGCATCATGTTGTGTTCATAGAGCACTGAGCAATAATGAGGTGCTCCTATAGCCCAGAAAATGCTGAAGATAACAAGGCAGCAGATAAATGAGCCCACAGCTATACAAGATCCTGTTTCAGTAATAGATTTCTGTTGCTGAGACACTTCTACCAGCCAACAAAAGTGATAAGGATCAAAGCAAAGAATTTAAATCTCCTGGTTACTGCAAACAGGAGATTTGTTTTGCCTGACAATTTTTAAAGCCTGGCACAGCCAATGCTCTCGCTCCTGCTTCCCCCTTGGCTCTGCTTTAGGAAAGGACAAGATAACTCCCATTGTCTCCTCTGCATTCTCTGCCCTTTCTGCATGTGTTTTTTGTTCATTTCTCCCCCAAACAACCTTTTCTTCACTGTTTTTCAATACTGGTGCATCTTAAAACATTCTTCATTGTGGCTTAAATACCAATCCACCAGACACTGAACTGCCTGGGTACGAGTGGTGGGATGGCAGGTCCCACATCACCTTCAAGACAGGGACCTTCAACATCTCTGCAGGGACCTTCCTTACCCATCACCCAAATCCCTTCATATTGCCCCTCCCCCAGGAAAGGCGCTCGGCTGCCAGCGTAGCAAAAGGGGTGTGAGGTGCTGGCGATGGGGAACGCTGGTGTCGAGCCACGTCCCATGAGTGAAGCCTCTGACTACCTGGCAGCTGTCATCAGAGTCAAAGGAGTAACTTGTTTTCTTTCACTTCTGGCTACCAAAATAGTTTTGTCTCAAGACAAAACAAAGGATTATTGGGTTTGGCTTCTGTAAGATGAAAAGTAAGTTGGGTTGATGAAAAGAGCTTGATTGGGTGGGAGGGCAAAAGTCAAACAAAAAATTGGATAAATGAAAACAATTTCAGCAAAGATTTAATGCCATAAAAAAATTCCCCTAGGTAAGGTTTCAACAGCCAAATTTGATATTAAGCCCCTTTGTTTCACTGTCCAAAGTGACGAGATCTGGTCTAAAATGGCCTTTACCAGCCAAAATCTGTCAGACCTTCCAGTAAGCTCTGAGCTCCCCCAGGCACCCCTGTCACTCCTGGAGATGGACTCAAGGACATCTAAGAACTTTGGTCCTGGTTTTTGTTTTTTTTTTAGAGAGGCAGTACAACACCTTGGGCCTGTCGAAGGAAGCACCTGAGTGATGACATCAGGACCAGGTTGCTCCCTACAGCCTCCTCCTCTGGAGAGACACGTCACCTCATCGCTGAGAGAAGGAAACAAAGCCATGGCAAAGAAAAAAACCCAACAAACCAAAAATCAGAACAAATCAGGTTTCAGCACAACTATTTTTTTTTTTTCTGTATTTCCCCCCCTCTCTACTGATATGTAAAAAAAATATATATTATATTATATTTTCCTTTTCTTAAATTATTTTTTCAGCCTCAGTCCCAGCCGAAGTCCTGCCCCGTCATCTGGTAGAACTTCATGTTGAAGGGCCGGTAGAAGTCCCGCAGTCTCTGCACCACCTCCTGGTCTATGTCAGGGTGGGTCCTGCCTTTGGTCTTCCCCAGGCAGTGGGGTTTGCTGCTGCCTTCCGCCTTCTTGAGGCACGGGAAGCCCTTGGTTTTGTTGAAGTAGAAGTGTTTGTCGGTGATGATCCTCTTGAGGCCCAGAAAGTCCTGGACCCTGCCCAGCTCCCCCGCGGGGTCGCTGATCAGCCTCTCCCCGCTGACGAAGAGGATCTGCCCGATGGGGAAGTAGAGGAGCCAGTTCTCCAGGTGCTTGGCGTAGATGCCAATCTGGATGGCGCTCCACGAGGTGTCGATCAGGCCCGTAGTCCTGTTTTTGAAGGTCAGGCTCTCAAAGGTGGGGATATCGGGCTTCTTGGAGAGCGTCTGGGTGTAGTCCGAGATGGCTCTGGTCACCGGGTCCCGCACCACCACGATGAGCTTTGTGCCCTTGGACATGGAGGAGATGCGGCCTGGGGCCTCCTTGGTGACAAAGTAGCTGGGGGTCTTCTCCATGGTGATCTGTCCCTCCAGGGTCCTGGGCATGAGGTCCCTGTGGAAGGGGGCAGAGAGGGACATGTTAGTGCCGAAGGCCTCTGGCAGGGTGGGGAAGCCGAGCGCAGGCAGTGCTCTGGGGATGTCCCGGTACCAAGGGCAGATGTCCCCACACCTTGTGCCTCCAGCCCAGTTCCTCCTTGTGTGGACAGTTGGGAGGCCCATAATGCTGATTCAGGAATGCATCTAAACACCCTCCTGGCTCCCCAACTCCTGGGGCTGCCTATTAACCCCAAATCCATTTTACCTCATCAAGGACTCTGAGGGGAGGGGGATCCCACCTCCCTTCTTGCAGCGGGGCTGTAGGAGCACAGCACTTCTCCACAATCCTCTCCTGTTAAATTCCTCCCTGCCCATGCTGGGGCTTCCTGCACACTGACTTCAATTCCCTGGAATAACAGTGACTTTCTGGAGTACCAACACTCCCTTCTGGCAGGATACAAGGGACTCTCAAGGGCCAGGCAGTAAGACTCAGTCATATTTTCAAGGTGGCAGCAAGCTGATGTCACATAAAAATGTGCAGATCAGCCCCTGACCTCTGGGATTTCCTTCTTCCCTCCAGAGAAATCCTACGCTCAGGCTGCTTTGGGAAGCTCTCCTGGGCGGCAGTGGGAGAGGGATTGGAGCTCAGCCAGGGTCAATCCTGCTCTGTGGTCCCCTTGGGGGTGCAGGTGTTGGGTGTGATGTGGCTGCAGGATAACCTGGGCTCCTCTGTGTTGAAGGTGGGAAGCCAGGAGGGTGCAGGAGCCATACGAGGGGCTGTTTGTCTGCTCCTCCATGGAGCTCCCAGCCCTCCTCCTTGCCTGCCACACTGACCCCACCCCCTCCCACTGCCCCATGTGTCACCAGGGACAGGAGCCAGCATCTGCAAACACCAGTTGTTCACACACCATCCCCATTTCATTACACAAACATCTCCCTGCTTGCAGGCTCTCAGCTGAGTTCCACACTCCCACCTCCCCCCCGCCACCCCAGCCCCTGCAGCTCAGTCTCCTTCCAACGCTCAGGTCCTTCCCAGGTGGAGGGGGCGGGGGTTGGAGATGGATGGCCGGTGGCTGTGGCGTTGGTGAGGTTCACCGCTGTGCCACCAGCAGTTCTCATGGCAACTGCGTCCCCAGGCCCCGAGGAGCAGGGACCGGCATCCCCCATGGCCCGACCCCTCGGCTTTGACCTCGCCGCGGTTGCGACACCCGTGTGCTGTGATGAACTGCTCCCCGCCTGCTTTAGTGTTACTGTCTTGCAGCAGCAACATCTGGTTTGCAAACCAGAGCAATATGCCAGCAAAATTAAACTCATCCATCAAAAACACAACAATGAAAAGCCAACAACAGCTAAAACCACCAATAACAACCGAACCCCGGGCTGAGCTGTTACGTTACAAATGAGGCAGCGATACCAACCCTTCCTACAGCGACTCTGCAAGCACGTTACACAGAGGCTGAGCAAAGACACGGTCCTAGAGAAGCCAAATCTTTGTTGGTCTCTGCTGAGGAAACTTGTTCAGGGAAACTCCATGAATTTGGGACATGTAGAAAGGAGCTGAGGGGTATGAGACAGCTCTTGGGCATGCCAGAGGGTGTGAAGACATAAAAGCAACCAGTGGTGACACTAAGGATGGATGGTTGGAAACCAGCACGAGCATGACCCTTGCCCAACAGACACTTTTATTCCACTGTAGGACTTTGCATCACCTGATGCTGCAAACACCTGAAGTGTGAAAGGATCTGAAACAGACTGGCCAGGTTCACAGTGGATGAATTGAGATGGTGGCAACCAGATGCCCCTTCAGCCCCAGGGGGCTCCCAGCCTTCATCACCCTCAGCCATGAGGAGATCACTGCAGAAGCTGGCCTGCACACCAGCCTCCTAGCACTCCTTGGTGTATGCTCCCTGGTACCAGCCTGGAACGGGGCTGGACAGCTCTTTGTGCTGGCCCGGTCGTTCTTTGCTCAGAGCAGTCTCATTAGGGTGGATAATTGTAGGACAAGGGGATGGATTGAAGCTGGAGGAGGGAAGGGTCAGGTTGGAGATCAGGGGGAAGTTCTTCATGGAGAGAGTGGTGAGGTGCTGGAACGGGCTGCCCAGAGAGGTGGTGGATGCCCCAACCCTGGAGGTGTTCAAGGCCAGGTTGGATGTGACCTGGGCACCCTTGTCTAGCTGCAGGCCTGGAGGTTGGTGGCCCTGCCAGTGGCAGGGGTGTTGGAACTCTATGGTCCTTGGGGTCCCTTCCAACTCAGACCAGTCTGGGATTCTGTGAGTCACCTTTTCCCATCTGCATCTCACCCACTTTTCATAGAATCACAGAATGTGTTAAGTTGGAAGGGACCTTCAAAGCCCATCTATTCCCACCACTACAGTCAGCAGGGACATCTCCACTAGACCAGGTTGCTCAGAGCCTCATCAAACCTGACCTTGAATGTCTCCAGGGATGGGGCTTCCACCACCTCTCTGGGCAACCTGAGCCAGTGATCCACCACCCAGATTGCTCATGTGGTGTCCTGTTGCTTTGGAAACCCAGACACAGAGAGACACCTGGGAGCCCCTGAATCCCGAAAGGGTGAAGGAACCAGGCTGTGCCCCCATTCCCACCTCTGGTCCCAGCCTCCTGCAACTGGAACCTGCTGCTGAGCAGGAGCTGAGCTGTGGGAGGGCAGAGGCAGGAGTGCTGACTTCTCTCCGTGCTTTGGTAAGG
This sequence comes from Heliornis fulica, assembly GCA_013399135.1. NCBI lineage: Eukaryota > Metazoa > Chordata > Aves > Gruiformes > Heliornithidae > Heliornis > Heliornis fulica. Next base: position 58,093 of record VXBZ01000326.1, on the reverse strand, counting down.
GTTGAAATCTCTGCTGTGTCTTCTGGAGGAGCAGATTAACCCCTTCCGTGCCGAGGCCGCGGTACAAGCAGCTTTCTTCAGCGCCCAGGAATGAGCACACCCCTCCGCTGCCAGGGCAGGGACATGCCAGGAGCCACGGGGAATGTGCTACCACAGCTTTTGGGAGATTAATTAATTACAAAGGGCATCTTTCATGGCTGTAAACAGTTGCCCAGAGGCCTCCCTGGACTAATGACATCTGGGTTTTATTGCAAAAGAGCCACTTGAAAAGACGAGAACCACAAAAATGTTTTTGGCAAAAGCAGCCACCAGTGGGCCCTGCCAGAATAAATGGATTCTGTTATTTTAATTTTAGTAGAGCTCGGGGCTTTATTTAATTACTTAATAGGGGAGGAAGACTCTCCTCAGAGGGAGGATTTCTGCTACCAATGCATATTCCTCTCCGGCCTCTCCAGCTCCGCGCTGTGTCCCCAGCGCTGTATGGGACAGCTGCTCCAGTGTCCAGCCAAAGCCACCAGAGCTCACAGGGCTCCTGCTCATGGGATGGGTGGGGAGGGGGCTGTGGGTCCTTCTGTCAACACAACAGTTTGGATTTGCCTTTCCTGGGAGATGCTGCAGCAAACCCTTCGTCACCTGGGGAGGAGAGGAGCTGTGTGGGCTTTGGGAGCTGCTGCAGGGGGCTGAGCTGGGTGATGCTGTGCCAGGGCTGGGCATCATCCGGCTGTGGGTGCCAGCAGTGTGTGTGGGGCTGATCTGGGATGTGCTGGTGCACCCTGGTGTGCCAGTCCTTGACATAGTGTGTCCAGTTCTGGGCCCCTCAGTTCCAGAGGACATGGAACTCTTTGAATTCCTCCAGTGCAGGGCCACCAGGATGGTGAAGGGATGGAACAGCTTCCTGCTGAGGACAGGCTGAGGGAGCTGGGGCTCTGCAGCTTGGAGGAGACTGAGGGGTGACCTCATTAATGTCACCCAATAATTATGTTAAGGGTGAGTGTCAGGAGGACAGAACCAGGTTCTTGTCAGTGAGGGCCAAGGGGCAATGGGTCCAAGCAGGAGCAGAGGAGGTTCCCTGTGAATGTAAGGAAAAACTTTTTCCCTGTGAAGGTGACAGAGCCCTGGGCCAGGCTGCCCAGAGAGGTTGTGGAGTCTCCTTCTCTGGAGACATTCCAAACCAATCTGGACACGTTCCTGTGTGATCTAATCCAGATGATCCTGCTCAGGCAGGGGGTTGGACTGGATGATCTTTCATAGTCCCTTCCAACTCCTGACATTCTGTGATTCTGTGAGTGGCACTTTGGCACTGGGGTCACCTTAGGACATCCCAGTAACAGGTTCCCAACCCTCCAGCACTCCAGTGCAGGAACTGATCTTTGGTGTCGTGTGTATTATGGCTGTTATATCTCTCTATGGACTGTACAACAATGCCTTTAAAAATCTTCAAAAGTTTCCCAGGGCAAGCAGGGTGTTGGCTCAACCCCAGGGGACAAAGTCCCCAGAGATGCCACCTGACCCCAAGTCAGAAGTGAGCTTCTGGGAGGTGACAGCCTGCTTCATGAAGGAGTAGCAGCCCTCTCCTGCTGCTTCCCAGAGGCAGGAGCAGCCTTTGCTCATCAGATCCAGAAAACTCGAGTCCAGTTTGTTGTTTGAAGCCCACTGGTGCTTTTCTGACCAAGTCCCAGCTGACCAAGCCCTGTCATGACCTCCTGTGCAGCACTCAAGGCATTTAAAGCAGCCATGGAGGAACTTGCTGCAAGGCTTTCCCACATAAATCCACTCCAGGTCTCTCTGGAGGGCGGCTGACATGGGCAGATGAGGGCAGCCCTTCACCACGCCTCGCGCCGGCAGAGCCAGAGCGATAAATAAAGCTGCTGCCACTGCAGCCACTGGCCCCCCACACAATCTGGCCTCTAGTAAAACCTGCCCCAACCACGTCCTAAGGGCAGGACTGGTCTCCTCAACCCCAGGAGGTCAGTCCCTGCTCCTGAAGTCCTGGGGTGACGGTTTTTGAACAACCAGCCTGTCAGAGCCCAGCCACACACACTGAGACTCATCCAGAAGGAGTGTGCCAGCCCAATGCCACAGGGAGGGCCGACGCTGTCATCCCCCTCCCTCAGCTGCCCAGTCTCACCCATCCTTCTCCATACATTTCTGGACACACTGAAGGTGGGTCAGGGTGAACCTAATGAGGTTTAACACCACGAAGTGTGAGGTCTTGCACTTGGGTCAGAGGAATCCCAGACATATATACACACTGGCAGAAGAGCTCCTGGAGAGTCACCTGCTCAGAAGGACCTGGGGGTCCTGGTACATGAGGCAGCAGTGAGCTCCTGCAGCTCAGAAGTCCAATGGTCTCCTGGGCTCCATCAGCAGAGGGGTGGCAGCAGGGACAGGGAGGGGATTGTCCCTCTCTGCTCTGCCCACAGGAGGCCCCATCTGCAGTTCTGTGTCCAGATCTGGGGCCCCCAAGTCAAGAGAGATGTGGAGCTGTTGGAGAGGGGTCAGAGGAGGCCACAGAGATGCTCAGGGGGCTGGAGCAGCTCCCCTGTGAGGACAGGCTGAGGGAGCTGGTCTGGGTCAGCCTGGAGAAGAGAAGGCTGTGGGGGGACCTCACTGCAGCTTCCAGTACTGAAAATGAACATAGAGACAGGAGGGGAATCAGGTTTTCCCAAGGGTAGAGAGTGGTGGGACAAGGGGATGGATTGAAGCTGGAGGAGGGAAGGGTCAGGTTGGCATTTAGATTTAGATCAGGGGGAAGCTGCCATGTAACTGAGGAGGATGATGATGAGGAGGGTGCAGAGAATGCTTCAGCCCAGCTCAGGGGGGTTGGGCAGAGCGGGTCTGCAAGCACAGCCTGACAGTCATGCACCCGCCGCCAACCGAGCCCTGAGCCCTGCGCGCCAGCAAGGAGTCGTGTCTCTGTGTCCCCCCAGTGGGAGCAGTGCTCTCCCCACCCAGCAGGCAGAGAGGAGCGGAGGAGGAGCTGCCCCTGCAGACCCCCAACAGGCCACAGTGTTCACCCTTATCTTTGGCCACCTTCCCGATGACCTGCCCTGGGCTGGGGGCACCTCGCTCCAGCCTCCAGATGGGTTTTTTCCATCTTTGCCGTTAGCCTGAGCTACTGCTCCAAGCAGTGGGACACATGCAAAGAAATGGTGGGGCAGGAAGACCCCCCCCAGGCAGATATCAGAGCATCTGAGGACCCTCCCCATTTCTTTGGCTCGAAATGAGTCGCCCAGGAATGAGATAATTAATAACCTGTGCTCAACACTGGTGAGGCTGCACCTCGAGGGCTGTGTTCAGCTCTGGGCCCCTCACTCCAAGAAGGACATGGAGGTCCTGGAGCAGGTCCAGAGGAGGAACCCCAGGCTGGAGAAGGGTCTGGAGAACAAACCTTGTGAGGAGCAGCAGAGGGAGCTGGGGGGTTGAGTCTAGAGAAGAGGAGGCTGAGGGGAGACCTTCTCCCTGCCTGGAATGACCTGACAGGAGGTTGTGGAGAGGTGGGCGATGGGCTCTTGTGCCCAGGGACAGGGGACAGGACAAGGGGAATGGCCTCAAGCTGCGCCAGGGCAGGTTCAGGTGAGATGTCAGAAGAAATTCTTCCCCCAAAGAGCTGTGGGGGTATGGGACAGGCTGCCCAGGGAGGGGGTGGAGTCCCCACCCCTGGGTGTATTGAACAGATGGGAGATGATGTGCTCAGGGAGATGGGTCAGGAGAGGACTGGGATGGTTGGACTCGATGATCTAAAGGGGCTTCTCCAACGTGGTCATTCTGTGATTCTGCAAACCTTAGAGTTTCAAAGGAGAAACCTGTTACTCTTTTCCCTGCTCAACTCAACCCAGCTCCAGTTTGCTTTCTGCTCCGGGTTCAACAGCCAGGGTCAGGTCTGGGACACCCCAGCCCTCTGCAGCGCTGGGAAAGGAAGTCTCTGTGGTGGCCCGGTGTTGTTTTTAAGGAAGTGCCACCACAGAGGTCATCACAGGAAAGGCTGTATCAAAGCAATGCTCTTTCTGGAGGAGCCCAACAGCTCTGCAATCAGCTGCAGGACCCTGAATCCCACGGAAGGGCCTTTCCGGCAAGGAAGGGCCAAATCTGCTCCCAGAACTGTGACATGGGGTCACAGGAGGGTCGGACGCTCTCCCACCAGCAAACACCCATCCCAAATCCTGCCTTTGCACCATGAAGCAACAGTGTGGTTAAAAATTGGCTTGTCTGTGCAAAATTATCTGGTCTTTGAGTATGGGAAGAAGAGGATGAGGAGAAAAAGTACATTCCCTTCGTTCCTGGGAGCCACCAGCATTCTGGGCTTGAGGGACCCCCAGCTCCATCCACCACCCAAAACCCTAAGCAGGGAGGGAGATGGGTGCCAGCACACTGGTGCCCTTCAGTCTCACCTCATGGGTTTTCTGACCCCCTTCTCTGTGTGCTGCCTTCAACCACGGTGGATGCTGTGGACTAGGAGAGCAGAGAGGGAAGAGTAACCATCTATGGGGGCATGGTCACTCCTCTAGAAATGCTGCCAGAATTTCTGCCTGCAGGAAGGGGCACGAGTGTGGGGTAACACAGCAGGAAATCCCAGAGCCTCCTCCAGCACAGAGCTATCCAACGAGGATGATGGGGAAACTGAGGCACACCAAGCACCGTGACCTGCTACAGCCTCAGTGTGTTGCTCCCTGTGCTACCGCAGCCATCTTCTCCCCTTCTCCTCCCTGCCCCCACTTCCACTTTTCTACCAGGTCATTTTAAGTTGTGACTGCAACAGAAATTCATAAAAAGGACAAAACCCACTGCTGTGAGCCCTTGGCTGTCCCCACCCTGGTGCCCACACTCCCAGAAGTGCCATCACAGTGTGAAAGGGAAGATGCTCTGGCAAGAGTGATAATGGGGGGTAACCTGTTTAAACCCGCTGCCCAGAGACATGAGCAGTGTCCCTCCCATGGGGGGAGGGCCCAGCCCGGGGGCTGCAGTGTCCTGGCAAGGCTCTACGCTGCGGGGGCATGTGGGAGTTAGCTGAGCCTCCTGCTTTGCTCTTTGCTTTTACTGCTTTGGAAATCGGTGGATGGAAAGGTGCGTTTCTGATAACAAACAAACGCCTCCGGGCAAAGCTCTGGGGCGGAGGGAGCTGAAAGGAGAGAGGGAACAGGTCTGGTGTGGGAGGAAAATGGAAAACCACTCGTATTGCTGGATGTAAGATCGTGTCCAGCTGATGTGACCATCAGAAAAAGACCCTTGCCGTTGGTTTGGTGGAGGATGGGCTGGGCTGAAGCAAAAGAAGAGGCACAACAGCCGTGGGAGGGGACAGTGCAGGTCCCTTCCACCCCTACCCATCCTGCTGCTGGGGCATTTTCTGTGGGCAAAGCTAACACTTGGGCAATCCAGGTGTTATCAGGGGAAGGTACGGCTCAACCACCACCTCCCAGAGCGCACCCACACCCTCATGAAGCAACTGCGGTGGAGCCAGGGCCTTCTAGCTCTGCTCCTCCGTGCAGCACGTCTGCTGGAGAATCCCGGCTCTCCTCCCGTGGCCGCGGTCGGAAGGACATCCCGCAGGACCACTTCATGTCTGATGAGTGGTGAATGGTCCCTCAGAGACGTGCTGAGGAGCATCCTGCCACCTGGGCACAGCTCAGCGAGGTCCCTCCCAGCACACAGGGAGGCTCCAGAGGGGTTTGAAAACAAAGCAGACATAAGAACAGGGCCCCTCTGCACTGAGCTGTGCCNGGCTCGTCCTTACGGCGGATGCCAGCGTTTATTTGAGCAAGTCCCAGTATTTATGTATCTCATTACATCTGCAGCCACCAGCATCTGTTTCCACGCTGTATCTGTCAAGCAGCATCTCATCAGCAGAGCTGTCTCCTCTCCTTCCAGTTAAGCTCTCTCTGAGGTTTAGGAGCCAGCTGACAGCCTGGCACGGGATGCAGCCGGCACCGGTGCTGCCAACCTCTGCCTCAACTGCAGCCACAGGGGCAGAGGGACCCCTGGACTCTGCCCTGTCCCCACCCTGACCTATGGCAGTGGTGGCAGCCCCGACCTCAACCCAGCAGGGTCTGTCTGTGTACGGTGAGGCAGAGGGAAGCGCCGTGTGGCTGTGCCCATCCAGGCATCTATACGGTGCCCATCACACCAGTGGCCTGGCAGAGGCATCTGTGAGTCCAACCAAGCAGACTCACCCCCTGACTGGCACCCCCACTGCGTGCCAGTGCCATGGGCAGTTCTGCCACCAGCAGGTTTAACCATTGCAGCCTTCAAGGAAAACCACTCCCGTGGTCTCACTGCCTCCAAGACAGTCACTGGCACACTAAGCTGTCGGCGCCGTGTCCATGGGGGAAACGGTGGGTGCCACCCTGCCCTGAGCTTTGATGGGAAACTGGTTGAGGAAACACCTCAGAGAGAGGCATGACTGCCTGGACCAGTGTGGGTAGCTCCACTGGTGGAAAATCCTTCTGGATTGTGGGGCCAGAAGAGCAGGAACAATCCCTGGCCAAGGGCAGGGTGGCTGCCCCGCAGCACCAAGACAACACAGCAGGAAGCATCAATGACTCCAGATACAGGGTTCATGCTGTCCCCAAGAGCCCCCAAAGGAGCAGTCACACAGGTCACCTCATGTCAGGCTCCCTGGCCCTGGAGCAGAGGCTGGGGAGGGTCGAAGGGGCACGGGCACATCTGCATGTAAAGAGGGGTCTTTGCTCAACAGTGCTGTCCTTCCAGTGCCCAGCTCCTGCCTCGCTGTCTGCCCTCCCAGGAAGGGACACTGCCCTGATCAAAGCTAATTACACCATGCAAGCCTTCTGTCTAATTGCTCTGATTAATTATTGATGGGCAGAGCTGCTGGTTTGAGGGCAGCAGGTAAGCAGGGAGCCCTGCACCCAGGCAGGTGCCCAGCAGCCTCCTGGCTCCTAACAAAGACAACACCAATGGCAAGAGGTGATGCAGTGTCCTGGGATCCCACAGCAGGGCTGGGAGAAGGAGCCATGCCAAGAGCCTCCCGAACATCTGCGGTGCTGGGAAACACCTGGGCATCTCCCGGAGACCGCCAGGGCCTAAGTGGTATCGACAAGCAGAAACTCTCCAGTGCCATTAGCTGTGCAAGACATTGATTTTCTTTGCTGGAACAAGAAGCTCATCAGAGCTGAGGCAGTCGTGGGTGGCACAGCCCCTGCCTCCAGGCTGACGGGCCTGGGATTGGCTACGGGGTGTTTTGTGGTTGTTTGCCTTCCAGTGGCTAAAACGTCAAGTCATCGCGGTGCATTTCTGTGTCCAGGTGGAGGATGTTGGGTCCTGCTTGGTGGTGTTGCTGGTAAATCCCAGCCATTCACATACCAGAAGCAGATCAAGAACTCCACAGCCATTGGTCACAGACCACTTGACCACATCCCCATCCTCTGTGTGGGAATGGAGATACCACCAGAACCCACCTAAAGGAGCTTTTCTGTGGGGCTTGGTGAGGTGGTGGTTGGTCTCTTCTCCCAAGTAACTAGCAATAGAACAAGAGGAAATGGTCTCAAGTTGTATCAGAGAAGGTTCAGATTGTATATTTTGAAAAATTTCTTCACTGAGTGATCAGGCATTGGACCAGGCTGCCCAGAGTGGTGGTCGGGTCACCATCCCTGAAGGTGTTCAAAAGACATGTAGATGTGACACCTTGGGACATGGTTTCATTGACATGGTGGTGTTGGACAGACAATTAGACTTGAATCTTGGAGGTCTTTTCCAACCTGAAATATTCTATTCTGGCATATTGTATCCTATCCTGTCCTATCCTATCCTATCCCATCCTACCCTATCCTATCCCATCCTATCCCCTCCCATCCATCAGTCTTCCTGCCACCTGCAGTGGTTCCCCTTCGGTCTGGCCACCAGCCTGCTCTTCTCAAGGCACTCCCAGCAGCTTTAGTGAGTATGCAGTTTTGGGGTGTGCCTTGCACCAGGAAGGACACATCCTGCCCTTCTCCATCGGACCTGGACCTGGTGCCCATCACCTCTGGCAGCAGCCACACACACTCTTTGATCCCCCGTCCTTTCACACCGCAGTGGTCCCTCCAGCACCTCCTCCAGCGAGAGCTCAACCTCTGCAGTGTCTGGGGATCCAAGCGTGGGGCAAGTGCTGTCTGCCAAATCCCTGCAGCACCAGCTACATCTTACAAAATCAGCCCCACAGTGATTTAATCATATTCCCAACACAGCTCCCAAAAGAAAAGCGATTCCTCGTTTCCCGGATGGATTTGCTTGGGTAAATTCGGATGCTGCTGGCTGGCTATGTTGGCTTCGTGGTGCTGTTTTTATTGTAACTGTGGTGTCTCTTACTGAAAATGGACACAAGTTCTTCTCTTCCACAGATGCCTTGACTGTTCTGCAACCTGCTGATTCCCCCCTGGGCCAAAGGAAGATTTTCTAACTGAGGTGATGGGCATGACCCAACATCAAGGACAAGGGGCAACCAGTCAAAACTGGAGCAGAGGAGGTTCTATGTGAATGTAAGGAAAAACTCTTTCCCTCTGAGGGTGACATATCCTGCAGGCTGCCCAGAGAGGCTGTGGAGTCTCCTTCTCTGAAGACATTCAAGACCTTTCTGGACCGACCTGTGTGACCTGCTCTAGGGAACCTGCTTTGGCGGGGGTTGGACTCGATGATCTCTGGAGGTTCCTTCCAGCCCCTACAATCCTGTGATTCTGTGAACTCCTCATGTTCTGTGATTCTCTGACCCTTTCCCAGCCTCACACCTCACCTTTCTCCCTTGCAAACACACAGAGTGGAAGTGTGAAGCTCCTGGTCCCGCTCCCACCGTGAGCTGGAACCAGTCGGTGCTGGAGGCGGGCGGCAGAGCCCCGTCAGGCTGGAAATGAATCCTATGGACTCTCCCAAAGCAGCACCTGAGCTGAGATTCGAGTGTCCATTTGCTCACTGCTTGGTCACGTGGTTGGGAAGGAGCTCCCAACCTCTTCCCATCACATGGAGGGATGCAGAAGAGTCCCACCTTCATAGGGACCAGCAGGACCTTCAGCCAAGGCCTCACCCTCCTTGATTCTCATACTAAAACACCACTTTCCAGGATCTCCATCGCAATGAGTGTAGGCTGCATCTTTTTGTTCGCAGTAAAGCTCTGCCTGCGTGAGCTGATCTTTGTCTCCAGTTATTACATGAACAGAGCAGGAGAAAAACCTGCTGAAACCTCTGAAAACCTCACAGGGCAAAGAGAAAAGTCTGAGGAAAGACTACAAAAAGGGAAGAAGTGACCCAGCATCTGATGTGGTTAAAACCTCAAGCCTCCTCTTCTTCCCTAAGGGCACCCTTGAAGTGTTACACATGGACATTCCCCCCAAAACACCGTCCCCAACACTGCTGGTGGCCTCAGAGGGTCAAGGGCTGCACTGGGACCTGGGTGAACCCTCTTGATGGGCTCAGCCATGGGGTCCCATGCAAGAGGGATTTGTACCAGGGAGAATGTGGCAAAAACCTCCACCCCCCAAACCAATAACCATCTCTCTCACGTGAGGATCTTCAAGATGGTGCATTTCAGCCCTGACTAAGCGAATCATCTGAAAGAGGAAGGTTAAGGAACTGTTTATTATTGGAAATGTCTCGCTCTCTAAGACTCATTTTTTGATAAATTAGCTTCAGCTTCATTACTTCATGATATATTTCCCTTGACATTTAATTATACTTACCCCAAACACATTAAGCCAATCAGTCTGAACAGCTTCTTATTAATATGCAAATTTCCTCTTTTGAAAAGCCATGAATCTGTGAAAAATCTCTTTAGGCTTCAATTAGGCCCATTTGGGAAGTTGGGAACCTCCTGAAACACCTCCTGGTCTGAGGCCGGTGGGGACATGGGGGTCCAGACTTACAGCACACCAGTGCCTGGTTTTGGGGTAGGAGAAGGGGATGTTGCCATCCACTAAAGCACCTTCATAGGCTTGGAGCCATGAAGATGGGAGGTTGAATCCTGCAAAAACCAACATGGTGTTGGCAGCTTATCCCCATCCCTGTCCTTCTCTATGGGAGCTGATGTTTCTCCTCGCCACCAGCCCCGGAGATACAGTGATTCTGGCTGCAGGCCTCCACATGGGAGAGGAAGAAGATGTGGTACAATCTCAGCCCAGATTTTAGCAAAACAAACATCAACCTGGTTGCCCTGGTGCCATGGGCAAAGGGGATGTGATTTGCATTAGGCAAATAAACTGAACCACACAATTAACCATCTGCCCTGGAACAGCTTCAGGTTTTGCTTTAAAGCAGCACTTCCAGCCTCCCTCCGCTCTCATATCCATCTGAACACCACAGGATTTTCTAGTCGGAAACCAACGGGGAATAAATTCATTGAATCATTCCTCTAAGTGACTGGAGAGAAACATCAACACAGGTGCCACCACCCCAGCAGCCTTTGGCCCCCTGGTCCCGTTTCCTGTGGGTTACACCGACGGGGAAGCCACAAAACTGCCTCAGACCCTTCCAGTTCCCACCAAAAGCCTTCATTTGCTAAAAAGAGGAAGATTTCCTGGGAGCTGCTGAGTGCCACAGCATCTCCTCGACAAAACGATCCCCATTTCATCTCACTTCGAAAGAGATTGGAGTTCTAAAATAAAATATGGTTTGGTATAATTTTTTTTATTCCCTACAGTTAGACATTAAGATAGGAAATGCATCGCAATCAGTGTACTATATAAATAGTCCAATTTTGGAAAACAGCTCTCATGAGCAATAAAGAAACCCAATTTACTATGAGCTATAATAAAAATATCTCTTTTAGTATATAAATCAAGCTAAAGTGAACAGATAAAAAAAAAATAAACTCAACCCCCGTGGTTTCTGCCCCGGAGTGCAGGCAGCTGGCCCTGGGGAAGGGCTCGCCTGCCCTGTGTAAATATATGCAAGAGCAAATCTGTTAAAAATTGTAGCCACCACTTTGTTTTCTAAAGGTCCCAGTTTATCCTTCAGCAGAAGAAGGAGGGCTGGGGAGAGGTCGGCGAGAAACACAATCCTTTCCTGTATAAACAGTATAGCCTGTGCTGATTTTAAGTGCATCATATGGCATCTATTTTATGTGTGTGTATAGAGAGAGTGAAAGAGAGATTTTTCAAGCCAGCCAGAGACATAAAGCGATCTTATATCATCTAAAACCAACAATCCTACTTGGACTTCTGGCAGTTTTCCTTGCAGTCGTCCCTGCCACCCCCCTGCCCCTTCCCCCATGGGCTGCCGATGCTCGCTGCCGTCTGCCCCCATTATTTTTCACAAAGGCATATAAATCACTGGGGAAACTCTTATTATCTTATTTTCCCTCTGCTTCCCTCTTGTCTGTTTTGAGAAAAATTAATGCATTTGTCTCCAGAAAAATGTGCAGTCTCTATAATTCAGTTTTAAAACAAGCACAACTAGCAAATGGATAGACCTCGGTTAGGAGACTCATTTTTCATGCCAGTAATTGAACCCTTCCCTTCGATTTTTCCTTTGGGTGTTAAAGACAACTGATGCCTTCCTGGAATTTGCTGAAAGGTGGAAAGACAGAAAGAAAGAGAAAGGAAGAGAGAGAGAGAGAGAGAGAGAGAGAGAGAAAGGAAAAGAGAGAAGAAAAAGATTAAAAGAAGGATTTGGAGGGGAAAAAAAAAGGAAGGAAAGAAGGAAGGAGGAAGAAGAAGAAATGGAGAAAGGAACGAAGGAAAGAAAAGGAGAGCAGGGATGTCTGAAGCACATCTTGAAGTACTGACTGCCTCTGCAGGGAGTCTGGGGGAGCCCCCCAGAGAGCATCCTGGCTGGGTATCTTCCAAAAGCTGGTGGTGCTTTGGTTTGGAAGGTCCCTGTGGCACTCAGATGGCCTCTGCCTTACTCTGGCCCTGCACCACCACTCAGCTGCCTGCAAACCCTGGCAGCAACAGCCCCATCATGTCCTGCAAGCACCCAGGTGCTGCATGGGTGGGGGGGTAGCATGGTTAATGCCAGGGGTTTCATCCTGATGCCTCTTTCTGCATCCAAAACACGGGGCAGCTCCGCTGACGGGAGCCTGAATGCAGACGGACAGCTCTCCGGACAAAGTCCCTCAGACAGCAGCATGCTTTCCCAAACCACAAACACCACAGCCAGCCTTAAGTGATTCCCATCCCTCGTGCTCTGGGGCTCCTGTGCAGAGCAAGATTCTCCCCCTAAGAGCAATACCTACAGTAATACCTCCACATGTCCCCACCACAGCCCCCAGACCACATCCTGATCTCTTATCAGCTCCCAGGCTGATTCGCCCCTCAAGCAGAAGTCAAGAATAATTCCAGAAAAGCCACAATCAAGTGAGCACTCAGGCCAGTAAAGTCTATTGTTCCTTTGTCTCTCACTATATTATCTCTGTCCCCTGGGAGCTACATTATTGCTGCAATATATAATGTGATTTGCTTGTTTTCCATGTCTGCCTCATTTTTCTTCAGCACAAACACACGTGCACCTTCAGCCACGCAGGCGCAGAGCAACGCGTGTGATCTTCTCGTGGCAGAAGAGAAGGATGGGAGAGGAGCCAGCATGGGAACTGGGGCAGGAGAGAGGGGCAGTGGTTGAGAAGCTGCAGACAGTGTGAAGGGGAACATTGCCTGGAATTTGGGATTACACAGAAAACCACTGAATGGATGTATCAGAACTGGCGTGGCCAGCAGGTCTGGGGAGGGGATTGTGCCCCTGGACTGGGCAATGGTGAGGCCAAGTGCAGCTCTGGGCCCCTCACTCCAAGAAGGACATGGAGGTCCTGGAACGGGTCCAGAGTAGGGTAACCAGGCTGGGAACGGGGCTTTAGAACAAACCTGCTGAGGAGCGGCTGAGGGAGCTGGGGGGTTGAGTGTGGAGAAGAGGAGGCTGAGGGGAGACCTTCTCCCTGCCTGGAATGACCTGACAGGAGGTTGTGGAGAGGTGGGTGATGGTCTCTTCTGCCTAGGGACAGGGGACAGGACAAGGGGAATGGCCTCAAGCTGCACCAGGACAGGTTTAGATGAGAAGTTAGGAAAAAGTTCTTCCCCCAGAGAGCTGTCAGGGTGTGGAACAGGCTGCTCAGAGAGCCCCTGGGTGTATTGAACAGACAGGTAGATGATGGTGCTCCTATGGTTTAGGAGAGGACAGAGATGGTTGGACTCGATAATCTTAAAGGTCTCTTCCAACCTGATTATTCTATGATTCTGTGATGTGATCCAGGAAAAGGTGTTCTTCATCCTCAGGAGGAGGAGAAATCCCACCACATTTCAAAGACCAAACATCAGGACCTAGTGAGTGCAGGAACAAGTCACTAAATTAAAGCAGCTGAAGCTAGAGGCAGAGAGATAACACTGGAAATGGGCAGTGAGTGCAGGGGACTGAGACCCACTTGGCTCTCAGTCATGTTGGACACCCCTGTGTCCCTGCAGGAAACTGGCCTGACAGCCAGGTTTTGTCACCAGCAAGGAGAAGGCCTTCTCCCTTCTCTGCAGAGGTAGGAGGATCCGTCCTCTGAGACACTGCTGTGGAGTCCTAAACAATTCAACAGAGATACTAAGGCTTGGAAAATGCTGGGATATGCCCCATACTGAAGGAGATGCTTTGTGTGCATTTGTGTACGTGTGTGCACACCAACAGAGAGCTTCATGAAAGAGCCAGGCACCTCAAAGGACACCTCCCCTCTGCAGAACAGAGGCTGTTTCTTAAATTATGCCGAGAAGTGACTTCTTATATATCTCTACACATTTTCTCCCGCTGCAAGGCCAAAAAAAATCCTCTATCTGTGTTATAAAGAAGAGAGCCTGACCTCAGGCTGTGATCTAAAATATATGGAGTCACACAAGTTTACCCTCGCAGCCATTCTTCATCCTTCCCATGCCAATTCTTTGTCCTTTTGCTAAATGAAACTTTAATGGCTGGGAAAGGCCTCTCTACTTTCATTCCTGGAGCAAAGCAGTCAAGTGCAAAGAGGGCAAAAGTCTCCAGAAAATGGAAAGCTGAAAAAGATTCCTTCTAGGCTAATTTGCAAGTTCTGGCCCAGGCAGGGGCTAGTGAAAAGCAAACTAAACCATCTCCATGAAATAAACCGCGCCGAGCGATCGCAGCCTGGCCTTCACCAGCCCCGCTGTCTATTAAGGGATTTGAGGAGCAGCTCACCAGGTTGGGCATTAAGAGCTCTTCTCTGTGCTCAGCTGTCCCACCTCCTCCAGGGAACGCAGCACTGCGTGACCCGGCATCAGAGCGAGCCGCCTGGCGCTCGGCGGGACGTCTCACTCCACAGCAGGTCTCAGTCTCAGGAGTGAACAGTACCATGAGCAGAGGAAGAAGATGACCCAGAGTCCAGGTCTGGCTGGTCTGTGGGTTCATTCCACGCTCCCCGTCCTGTCGCTGCGTGGGGGAGGTTGGGGGGGCACGGGGACTGTGACACCAAGGTTACTAAGAGTGAGTCCAGATCAGTAATGTGAAACAAAATAGGACAAAGGAGAGGGGAAAAAAGGAAGAGAGCAAAGTGCTCTCTGGAATATGAATGGGTGAAAAAAACCCAATCAGTGGCTCCAGCTTCAGGGGTCAACTTGAGTCATGCAGATGGGGCAATAAAGCCTCCTCTTCCTCACTCAGCACTGAACTGGCACGGCTGGGGGCTGAAGATCGGCCCCTGAAGATGACCCCCAGCCTTGTGTTCTCTGGGGCTGCCCAAGACCAACCTTCCTCCCTGCTTTGTTCCACAGCACCCACAAACCCAGCCTGGCCGTGCTCCCTCTTCCACTGTGCTCCCCATGGCACACTCAGCACCAGGGATTTCCAAGCCATGCCATGGCCCAGCATCAGTCAGGCATCGCCCCGTGGCCGGGCCATGGGGTCTCACCTGGCAGGGCAGCAGCACCAGCAGGACCCTCTATCTTTCCATCCCAGTATGGAGAGCCATAGCAGGGCTCTGCAAAGTGACTCCATGTCTTGGGAGCCCAGGTGTCCTCAAGCAGCCGCAAGACGACCTCCCTTCAGTCACTGTGGAGAGCCCAGACAGGACCCCTGGAGATGAAGATTTTGAAGTGTGATCAAAGAGACTGGCAGAGGTAGCAAGGAGGATCAATGCTCTTGCAACGGCACAGCGAAAGCTTCTTACTCATTATTCCAGCTTTTCCCAGGGGCCTAAGGGAGTTGGGCACTTGCACTTACGTCTCACTTGGAGCCTTTATTTAGTTTGCAGATTCTGTGCAGGAGCAGTGCAGAAGTGTGACCCCTGAAGCGTCACTCTGAGCGGGTCTGCTTGAGTGAAAGGTGAAATTGATTCTGGCTGTGTTGGTGGCCGCCTGCAGCTGCTCCTCCTCCACATCAGAGGGAGGGAGGGAGGGAGCTGGTGGAAACCTGAGGGGACGATGTCTCAACAGAAATAAACACGGGACCAACAGCACATCCACACCTCCTGGGCTGGGTGTTCAAGGGCAATTGCTGATTATTCCATAGGGGCTGGAGAATGCTACCTGGGCAGAGCTGGTCCACAAGAGTGACCTCCCCAGCTCCGTCACGAGTCCTCTCCGGTGGGTTTCACCACAAACACTAAGAAAGCCGCAGTAATCACTTATTTCATGTGTTTGCTTATTTTTCCCTGTTTATGCCTCCTGTGTGTTTTTTCCTTCATCACCAGCCTTTTACAATTACAAAATGTAGAAAAAGACCCAGGGGTTTTTGCTCCCCAGGTGGCTGCATGTTCACGGTGTCTTACTCCTTCCCACCACCACTGCTAATGGGTGGAGGGTTACAGCTCCAGGAAAGCCCTTCCAGGAAGCCAGAAGAAAACAAGCACAAACAATAAAGAAAGAACCTGTTCTCATGCAAATGTCCCTCATGACAGTAACAGCAATAACAAAAAAGGGCTGATGAGAGATGCACACCATGGTCCCACCGTCGTGAAGCCTTCCCAAGCTGTCCCAAGTCCCCTGGCTTTCATTTCATCTCTCCCATCACCACAAACTGGACGGGGACCCCCTGATATTGTAGGGAAACACGGTGCACACGTGACGAGCTATTGTCCCTAATTTGATTAATGAAGCGATCGCGCTAATGGGGCATTCCACAAACCCTCAGCACCTTGTTACTAACCCACTCCGGGAACTTCCCGTTGGAGCATTAATTCCCCAGTAGTTGCCTTTCCCAACCTTGTCAGGTAATTGTTTATGAAAAGATGAATGTATACAATAATACTGGGTGAAGGGAGCTGATGTATGTGGTGTTAATGAATGAAATAATCAGTTTGGTAATAACCGGCATGTGTATTTGTCAAAAGGGAACCAGCAGGACATTAGCATTCTGCAGCCACTGAACCTTTATCTCCTGGGCTTGTGTTTGACAACCGCCCCCAGATAGTCCATGAATAAAATACAGAGTAGTACCCAGACATAATTAAACTGCCAAAGTGGATGTACCTAAATGAACTTGATATCTTAATGACACTAGATAGCACGCGAATAATGAAGGCGGCTTGAAAGGGATGTGCATAATGAGCACAGACATCCCGGCTGTCGCCGAGGAGCCGCCCCTGGGGACCGACCGTCCTCACCAACGGCGGCTCCTGGGCCTCCTTGTTAGCACACAGGGCATTGCCTGCGCTCCCATGGCGTGACGAGGGGACCCGTGCTCGTCCCCACCGGCACCGAGGACATTGCCCTGCAGGGGCAAGGGCTGTGGTCCTGCAGGGCTGGCCAGGCTGTGCTCACAGGGCATGGGGCTCTCGGACCTGCCTGCTGCACAGCTCACTCACCCTACTCCAGAAATCCCTCCTTTGCCCCATCTGTCCACCCAATCTTCACTGGTCCTGCTGCCTCTGCTCCTCCAGAGACCCTTGGCATGCTGCTGTGTGTCACAGACAGGATTTTAGGAGCCCTTAGAATCATAGAATCATAGAATTTTTAAGGCTGGAAATGACCCCTAAGATCATCCAGTCCAACCATTAACCCACCGCCACCAAGTCTACCCTTAGACCATGTCCTCAAGCACCGCATCTCCCTGTCTGTTAAACACCTCAAGAGATGGGGACTCAACCCCCTCCCTGGGCAGCCTGTCCCAATGCCTGATGACTCTCTCAGTACAGAAGTTCTTCCTAATATCCAACCTAAATTTTCCCTGGCGCAGCTTGAGGCCATTTCCTCGAGTTCTGTGGCCTGTTACTGGGGAGAAGAGACCAACCCCCACCTCACTGCAACCTCCTTTCAGGTAGTTGTAGAGAGCAATAAGGTCTCCCCTCAGTCTCCTCTTTTCCAAACTAAACACCCCCAGCTCCCTCAGCCGCTCAAATACAACTTAATACAAACTAAATTACAAATACAACTAAATTACCAGACATGTTCTTCTTTATTTTTTTTTTTCAGCATAGAGATCATTTTCCAGGGGAGAAGCCATCGTTGAGGATGCACTACCCAGAGGAGCCCTGCCACCAGACAGCTAACCTGTCCCATGCAGAGCCACAACTCCACTTTGCCCCCACCATCCTCAGGCATCAAGCCAGTTGCGTCCTCCTCAGCACCCATGGGTGCAATCCTCCCCCTGGGAGCTGCTGGGTGCCCCTGACAGCTGTCCCAGCCATCCCTAGGGCGCTGCTCCGGTGTTTGCTGCTGAAAGGCAGGTTTCAGCCTCCTCCTTCGGGGAGGCACAGCGCTGGGTTCACACGCCGCACCGCTCAGGAGGTAATTGCCACTCATTGCTCTAATGGCTCCAATTTTAGCAGCAAATGAGCGATGTACAGTAAGTATCAGCCTTATTAAAGAAATAATAATGGGAAATTAGAGCACATGCTACAGGGAAGGAACGCTCCCCTGGTTACACAGGATACAGCCGTGCTGGCATGTGACAGCAGCAGAGTCCCTGCCTGCTGCTGCTGTAACTCCAATAGTTTGTACTCAAGGAGTTGAGCGCGTAGGAAAGCGACCGGCTCAACAGGGCTTGGTGTGCTCCATAACAACTCAACTGACTGGTGGTTTGGAAACTGCCATGAAGCCAGCCTGGGAAATGTGAACTGGAACAGGTCCTATCTGCCTCTAAAAAGGAGATAAGGGAAATTAAAAGCTATGGGAGGTTTGGGGGAAAACATCTTAAAACCCAGCAGACAGCACGGCTTGGACCACCACAGGAGAGCCAAGGCAGAGAGCAACTGTCTCAAGTGGCACAGCAAGTCATGACATGGGATGAAGTGTTGAGATGGGTGAAAAAACCACAGAATTGGGTTGAACCTCTGGGTCCCACCCAGGCAAAACTCTTACCTTACCCACAGCCTCAGCCTGTTTACCCCCTCTGAACACTTGGCCCTGATTGCCAGTTACCTAACCATTGCTTCCCTCCCCAGGAAAGGCATCCCTGTGGTGCACCCTCATTAGACAGTAATGGTGATTTCATTAGATTAAATAACTCCAATGATCCCCAGAGACCAACAGCACTTAAAACATAGAGCCTCAGAGTTAGAATTACTGTTATTTAACATTGATTAGATTACAAGGCAAATCCAATTTTTCCCTAAACAGGCTGGCTATGATTTGCCTAGCAGGAGGCATTAGGGATGGCATTCCTGGAACCCTGTGCTGATGGGGGAAGCCATGCCTGAGTCAGCAATAGCAGGGTGACCCACAGGTTTGTGCCCAAAAGTCCTTCTGTGGAGAGCGTGGATGGGGCTCAGGGGTCTCCCCATCATCCCTGCCCTCCCCTTGCCCCAGAGCCGGGAGTCAGGACACATATCTGCTGTGTTGGCTTATCGCCCCCTCCAGCAGGAATGTCACCAGGAAATAATTGGGCCTCTTTGACCCATGGCCCTGCCACGACCGAGGCCGTTAATCACTCCATAAAGCTCCCTCCCAACTCCTTTCCCATCAGAGCCCCACGTCCTGCAAGCTCCCAGCAAGGGATGTGCCTCTTGGCTGCAGCTCTGGGGGGCTGCAGGGAAAGGAGGGAGGGAGAGCACCCGGGTCTCTCCCCTGTCCTCCTCTCCAGGAACCCCTTGGAATCCATTTCACAGCTCTGGGGATCTGAGAGCTGAAAGCCAGGAGAGGTTTGGCAGGGCAGGAGTGGGACCAGCTCAGGGCTCCACTTCTCATCACTGGGGTGCAGCGTGTGCCCCCTCCCCAAGGATGGATGGGATGGCTTTCAATGCACAGCAGTGTCCTCCCAAGCCTGTCCTTAGGCTGTGCCATGCATTGAATGCCTGGCTTAGGGGATCAGCCCGGACAGGCTTCTTTGGAATCCCTTTGTGAGCCAAGGTCTCTAAAACACTCTCTCCACACTGGGCAGAGTCGCTTGTGGATCCAGAGATGCTGGGCAGGGCCAGCAGCTGCAGAAGGGCAAGAACACAGCCCTCTCAGACAGACAGACGAGTCCCACAAGAGCCAGTTCTGCTGCTGCTGCAAAACTCACTGTTCTGGTAAACCTGGTTTTATACTGGGGATGCGTGAGGAAAAGAGAGGCCTCCAGGAAAAGCTGACTTCCAAGCAACCGAGGTGAACATGAGGGCAACCATGACCAGAGGCCAAAGCCACCAGAGCACCCGCCCTGGGTGACCATGGGGTATTTGGCAGAAGCTCCCAGCGATGGAGGGAAGCAGAAGGATGCATGTCCCAGCCGTGCCGCAACACCCACCAGACTCGTCTGGGTCCAATTCCTCCACCCCACCCATGTCTGGATGGCCCCAGGGAGGGTGGTGGCCAGAAAAGCCCAGGAGTGGCCAGTGCTCATGGCTCTGCATGTCCTTCATCTAGGTGCAGGCTTGCACCACTCAGGGATTAGGCCAATGAAAGCAAATGCTATTTTCAGAGCACTAATAAAATCCAGAGTCCCTCATCATTTTAAGCCCGATTTATTCCGGAGAAACCACACAAACACACCCAAATTCCATCCTCACCTCTGAGCTCATCACCCTGATGCTGTTCCCATCTGCCTTCCCAGGGCTACGCTGTGACCAAGCCCAGGCAGCTTCCGAGCGGGTGCGGGGCTGCCGGCATTGCTCTGGGGCACGAGCTCAGAAAGCAGCAGAAGCCTGTGCTGGGAACACACTTCTGCTGTCCAAACCTAAAGAATAATTTAATAATCCAGTGCTGAAATAGCTTCTTTCTCATGTACCAAGGGCTCCAGGAGTACCCAAGGAAACCAGCTATTGTATATCCAGCCTGGGAAGGCTGGTGGGTCCCGATGGATAAATCAAGCCCACGGCTTCTCCTCTCAGCAGCTGCAGGAAACTGCTTGCAATGCTGGTGCCCAGCTTCAGAACCAGGCTGGTGAACTGCTGTACTGCCCAAGAGGCAGGTGGTGATGGGGAAGGAGCAATTTCTCCCCCTGTTATCACTCTGTTTTGGGGCAGGCTGGAGAGGAGGGCACAGAATGCTGGTTTTTACTGCCCTGAAGCCCCTTGAATAACTGGCTGCCTGGATGAGCGCATCAGAAACGGGGACACACACAGGCGTCAGCTGTGACCCGACAGTTCACTGTCACTTGGCCAAAAAGCTCAACTGCAATTAGGAAGCAACAAGCAGATGAAGTCTGTGAAACTCCAAGGCACAGCTCCCCTGAGAGCCACAGCTCACAGCTTGGCTCAGCAGCCCTGGACATCATGCCATGGGGGTGGCGGGTCCCCACGATGTGCCAGAGAGCTGCCACCCCCTGCAGGCAGGGCAGAGCTCAACCTGCCCAAGTGCCAAACCAAGCAGCTCTCTGGTGCTCCAGTGCTGACCCTGACCCACGGCACTGGGGCGGGTCAAGCTCAGTTACACGCTGGCCACAGCATGTGGGTCAGGCTGGGATGTCCGTCGTCGTCCCCACCCCCCCGTCTCAGCCCCCTCGGAAGCTCCCGAGCTAAGTGCTTGCATGTCCCACTAAACTCTTTCTTTCTGAGGCGTTTCCAGTGGATTTACTGGTGCTGGAGCGAGGTGGGCAGAGCCAGAAGCAGGCAGACAGGGTGACATCGTGCCCCATTGTGAGCACAGCTCGAGGAGCTGCACCCCATGAGCATCAACCAACATGGAAACCCGACATGACTCCGTGTCCGACCCTCTGTGTGTCCTCTGCATCTGCCTGTGGTCAGAGAAACCACAACCCAGAGACGTTGGTGCTGAGGGATGGATCCTGCTGCTCGCTGGTGGCAGGAAAGCCACATCCCCACCACCTCAGGAGCACCTTCAGCCATGACCTCAGTATTCCCTTAGGAGCTCAGCAGCCTAACGCCGTTTCACAGATGGAGAAACTGAGGCACGGGACAGAACAGACCCTTGCTCACCACAACCCAGTCAGGCTGAGTGTGTCCCAAAGCCTCCTCAGTGCTCTGGACATGACACAGGAGACAAGTAGCACACACTGTCCACACCACAGCAATGCCCACACCATCCTGGAGAGCTCATCGCTCCTGTCACTGCTGGCACAGCACAACCCCACCTCCTGCCCTGAAGGGGGTCCTGGGCCAGACCTGGCAGCAGCTGGGCACAGAGAGGTGGGAAGCAGCCAAACCAGCTCAAAGGAGGAGACACTCATTGCATGTCTGGGCTTTGGTACCTTCCCCTCTTGGCTACAAAACCGAGATCGCTCTGGGAAGTCGGCATCACCAGTCCCCTGGGCAGTTATGGGAGGATGAGTCTCCCTGTGGGACCCTGGGGTGCCCCTGACCCACAAGCCAGTAATTCCTGTGGCAGCAGCAGGAGCTGGGTCCCCAGCCAAGGCTTGAGGACTTCCTCTGCTGGACTTCACTTCTGGTCCCTCACATGTAACAGAAGCTTCCACACATCTCTCTTTGCTGAACACTTCTGGAGGCCTTTTAGAGTCTTTTAGCAAAAAAAAACCAAACCCTCCTGTGGCAGCCAGTTCTAGAATTTAATCACACACTTTGAAAACCTCCCTATTTCTGCTTCTTTCTAACCTGCTGCTGACAGCGTAGATGGTGAAGCAAGAGCGACCATCTTCTCAGGTACCCCATGCTGGGCTGAGGGTCCCAGCTCCTCCCTGACCTACTGCCAGTGCCACCCAGATGGCTTTGCCCCACAGGCCTGCTCCCAGCAGTGCCCACAGCTCTGTGCACCCCAGCAAGAAAGCAAAATCCTGTGCAAGGCAGCTGCTCAGCACCACCATCACACCAATGCTGGGGCTTCCTCCCCACTAAAAAACCATAAACATCTTTCTCTGGACACCTTCTGGACCCAGGCTGTGGGGCAAGGCTTGAGCAGAGCTCAGGAGCATCCCTCTTGGGAGATTTTCACAGCTCATGGCCTCTCAATAACAGCATGTCAGTGCAGGGGAGGAGAAGAAACAAGCACCCCAGGAGATGAAGACGCAGCTAAGCGGACTTGCAGATGCAGCCAACCCTGAGATGACAGGGGAGATAGAGGAGTGATGGTGCCCAGCCCAGAAGCAGCTGGAAAGGACTGTCCCAGTGCACAGTAATTGTGTCATCTCTAAGGCATCATCAGAGCGAGAAACCCAGCAAACCCCCGTGAGCTGAGGCAGTGGAGAGAGCCAGTTGCTGTCCCCATCACCTCTAGCACAGCCAGGCTGGGGAGGAGAGAGCACCAAGGCGCCAGTGCACCCACAGGCATGTGTCTAGGTCAGCACTGGTGCCCAGCACTGGTGCCCAGCAGTGAGAGGGGCAGGAACACTGCGCAGTGTTGGCTTTGTCCCTTGCCACCACACGTGGCTTTGGCACGACCAGAACAACAACCACTTCCCGGCCATCACAATCCAAGCAGCCCACGCCCCGNTGGACCTCAACAGCAGCGTGGATCCAAACTCCAAGAGGTCCCACATGTTAAGTCTTGCTCTGCCAGAGGTGCTGGGTGCTTTTCTGCCTGTTTCCCCCACCCCCACCCCGATGGAGCGAAGCACCCTCAATCAGCACCACTGCTGATGGCTACAGCACTGTGCTGACCCAGGGACCAGCTGCCAGACTGGGGGGGACAGCGTGCCACAGCTCTACCAGCTCCTCCTGACAGCACAGGTTTAGAAAGAGAGGAACACCTCAGCCAAGGGCACAGACCCAGCACTTGTGTCTTGGAGGAGAGAGATCTCCCCCACCTCTGGCCTTGGCACATCATCCAGCCTCCCTCCCACCAACACCAGTTTCATCCATGCAAATCACAGCACCTCAATGGCACAACACTAATTGCACCCAGGGTAACCCACTGCTCCCCCATGCAGGCTTGGGGACCCCCATGGACACAGAAGCCATGACTTGCTGCACCACCTGAGCCAGGGTCCTCCCAAACACTCTTTACTGAGGCTTCAAGCAAAACCAGGCAAGGCACAGCCTGGAGTCCAGCAATGATCCAAAGGGATTTAAGGAACACATTTCCAGCCAGAGGAAGAACTCTGGAGCCAACAAAGTAAAGACACGGAATGGGAAAAAGGTTACCTCCAGCTGTGGGGGCTGGGAGTGCCAGCACAGTGGGGTTGCTGAGCCAGGAGCATGTTTTGGGGGGTCTCAGCCGAGCCAGGCCACCTCCTCTGCTCTCTGCAGAGCACTCCCAGGCCATCACATCTCCTGCCTTCCAGTCACTAACCCTGTGCTGGAGGGCTCAGGACACACAGCTTCCCCCGCGGTGGGAAATCCAGATGTTTCCTCTGAGCTGGAACGTGCCAATGCTTGGGAATTTCTCCCCAAAAAGGGCTTCCCAAACAGTCCTGTTCAGACAGTGCAGAAGTGTTTAAGGGAAGTCAAAACATACTGGTATATGGTACTGGACATTGCAACACAATACCATGGACCAGAAGTTAGATGTTAATGCGACACCTGAGAGCCCAAAGACACACACGTGAGCATACACCCCCCACAAGCCAGCAGATAAACACAGAGGTCAAAACAATTGGATTTGATATTTTCCCTTAAAAGGCTTCCTGAGAGAGCACGAGCTGTGGGATGGAGCTCTTTCCAACCGGCGATGTCAGAACAAATCAGCCTTTTTCTTTTTTTTTTCCTGAAAAATTTAAAAACAAAAAGGTCCCACTAGCAAGAAATCCAGCTTCCCATCCTGACATTGTGCTTGAGCCTGAACATCTCTTAGCTGAACATCTCTCACCAGGGGAAGGCGTGAGAAGGGTGGTTGTGGTCAAATCAATCTGACTATTCACATCCCAGTTTCCAGCCTTAGGCTGCACTCAAGAACTGGAGCCAAGTGGTATGGCCATGACAGGGGAGGCTACTCCATCTCCATCCTCCACTCAGAGTCTGGAGCTAGGCAGGGTCCTGCTGATGGTGCTGTGCTGGCATCCATCATCTGCATGGCTTTGTGCAATGAAGGTGTCTGCATTTCCCAGGTGGGATTTTCTTCTGCAGTGCTTGGGTAGGGCTGCTCAACAGCGGGGAAAACAACGAGATGAGCTTTCCAAGGCTCCCCAAGGGCAGCAACGGGGAGTTTCTCCTCTCTCTCCCACCAGCAGCCTTGAGCCTGGGGAGTTTGAGCAGGGATGTTTACATCTCTGCAACAGATGGTGTTGCAACAGAAAGAGCAGGATGAATCTCCTCACTTCCAGGAAACAAGGATAGTCTTGCCATGCACGACAGGAACCGTTGATTTCCTCTGCTGGAAGATTCCCCCCAGCAGAGTCACCTCTTTCGGTGGAAGAAGCACCATGAATAACGCTGCAGTTTGGAGGTTAATGTGTTCAACCCTGACCCAGAAAAACCTGAACTTCCCAGGAGATGGGTTACACAGGAGACAGAGACTAGTGTCTCTGTCTCCTGTGTAACCCACAGTCCCCAGGATGGCCACAGTCCTACAGACCTTGCACAGACATCCCCACTGACCCACGCAGGTCTTTGTAACTGGGTAAGACCCTCAACATCCACCCCCAGCAACACAACTTGGACTGCAACCTGATCCCCTTCCCTTCCATACTAGCTGCACATAATGAGAATTTGCAAAGATTTATGGCCACAACCACCACCCCCAATTCCCCTCACCAGTCTCTGCCGCTCCCCCCAAAGGCAGTTTGGGTTTCCCTGGTACTCTCCAGGGAAGGGGCATGATTAGCAGCTCAGGGGTTTTAATTCCTGCATCGGGGTGAAGGGGTTCATGGGGGTTATTCTCAGGTTCTGTGATCAATTGTTTGCTCTGGAAAGGCACCAGCTCCCTTCCCCCTCCCCAGACCCAACCGCTCTTATTATAGACTTCAAAAGGTCGGGGTGAAATCCTACCTCGGCTCGGTGAGCAGACATACTGGTGGTGCTGGTGTGGCCAGAGCACGGCCCCCATCCCAGGCTCGGCACAGTTACTGCCAGGAGCCCCCCTGAAGGCAGCAGAGCCAGTGGCAGGGGGTCAGGCTAGGTGCATAGGTTGGGGTTTGCAAGGTCCAACCTCAAAGGAGGAGTAGTGGTGTGAGCAGGGTGAGTCTGCTGCTTCTCCAAAGAGTATCGGAGCTTTTGCCACAAAAGGGCTCTCGCCCCCTCCGGCTGGAGCTCTGCACCGCTCCCCACAGCCCGGCTCTGTGGATCTACCTGACAAAACCTTGGGCAGTCCTGGCCATATTTTGAACATTGCTCAGCACCAACAGGCAGGGCCAGGGGAGCCCTGGCTTGCAACAGCCCAGTTCTTCATGGAGAGAGTGGTGAGGTGCTGGAACGGGCTGCCCAGAGAGGTGGGGGATGCCCCAAGCCTGGAGGTGTTCAAAGCCTGGTTGGATGGGACCTAGGCAACCTTGTCTAGCTCCAGGCATGGACATTGGTGGCCCTGCTTGTGGCAGGGGGGGGTTGGAACATGATGGTCCTTGGGGTCCCTTCCAACCATCCTGTGATTCTGTGATCTATCAGGAGCACACACCAGATGGCACTCCACCTCACCATGAGGGGACAGTCAGCCTAAGCTCCACCAAGGCTACAGAACCTCTGCCAGCAGCTCTGATGGGTTTCACTTGCCTGGGGTGTTATTTAACCCAAAACTTACCCCAACTAGCTCAGAGTCCATACAGCACCTCACGTCTGTGCTGGAGAGAGGTGCTGCAGTGTCACAACCCTGCTGTCCCATCCTTGCAGCTCAGGGCAGTGACTTCCCCCCACTTTACAGATGGGTAAAATGAGGCACACCAAGACAGCTCCCCAGCAGCAGGGTGCCAACCCTCAAGATACTTCAAATCTTTGCTGGAATATCTCAGAGTATCCAAGTCCAGATCACACACAAAGGCAGCAGCAAAGCACATGAGCACCAGAACCAGTTACTGTCTTTTTACAAGAGACTCCATGACTCCAGCCCTGATGTCATCAGCATTTCCAGTGAGCTCCCCCTTTCTCTTCCCCTTCAACGACCCACAGACTCACCCCACCCTCCATTGCCAACACCTCCTTGGCCAGGAGACC
>VXBZ01000326.1:9986-26243 GCA_013399135.1 Heliornis fulica | reverse complement strand
TCCCGGGGCGTGTGGGGTGTCCCGTCGAGCTGTTCCGGGGGGTGTGAGGTGCTCTGGGGTGGCCGTCCAGGGGGTGCTCCGGAATGGGGGTGTGTGCACACATGTCCCGAGGCTGTCCCAAGGATTGGAGGAGTGCAGGGGTGTCCCGAAGCTGTCCCTCGGGCAGGGCTGTTCTGCAAGGCGGGAGAAGGAGATGGAGATCTCAGTTGCCTACAGCTTTTCCCTAGGTCCTGCCTTACTTCCCAGCCGCCCCCTGGAGCTGCAGGGGAAATCCATCCCGCTGCGTCCGGACAGGCTCGTTCGTCATCCCAACTCCTCGGGACTTTTCATTAAAGCCTGTGCAGTGTGATGAGACCGGGATGTCCGTCTGACAGCACTGTCCACCTTTCTGTCCGTGCACTCACACACCTCACCCCCACATCCCCCTCGTACCTGAGCAGAAATTCCGGTGATTTGCCTACCGACTATATCCACCCTCAACATACATAAATACCTTTACACGGAAGAACAACAGTCCCCCTTAAAATCGATGAAACCACTGGCATGGGTGTAAAATACATTTGCAGGATCACAGCCAACAGTTACACTAAGCACGGTGCTGAACACAGCACAGAACTGAAATCAGACTTTTCCGGGCTCCTTGAACAAATTACCCCTAGGCTGGCTGCAGAATCTGTCCCACAGTTGGTAAGAAATATCTACAAACACAACATGATACTGCTCTCAGAATTTGCTCTTCTCCTTTGAGAGTACATAAAATGTGGAAATAGCTATCAGCTTCATGCCTCGGCTGCTTGATTCTAAGGGCTTCATTATTTCATTGCCTGTGGGAATGTCCTTTTAATTTGAAATGTTTGTCATAGATTATAGAATTTTTAAACAAACTTGCACATGAAACACTTGACTTAGTTCTTTTTTCCCCCCTCTGTTTGGTGTGGACCTAGCTGAGGAATTAAACTTCAACTACTTGGAAATAAAGCTGGTGTATCCACAAATTATTCAATGAAAAGGGAAGAGAAAAAAAATGCAATGAATAATAATCAGCCATCTGCAGAGCTGGCTGGCTAATAAAAATGTGTTTTCAAATAATAAACAGGGCAAAATGAATAACGAATGTTATTTGCAATGAATTGTTCCGTTAGGTCTTCTCCCAACTTTATGACATTTTTCCTCTCCAAGCAAAGAAACTTATGTTGAGTACCTGGATTTCCAAATCCACCCCAGCTGCCACGCAGCCGGATCACTGAAGTTATCTAAAGTTAGTGAGTGCAATTCCAACTGGGGTGTTTGGTGACTTCAGGATACTGTAGCGTTTCAGGTATTTCAATGCTTCAACATGTAAGTAGATGCCTGGTGTGATTTACAAAAGGCTGTGAGCAGGTTAGGCCCCTAACACCTCTAGGCAACTACTTACATCATTAGGAACCTAAATGCCTTTATAAATCTGCGCTGTGATCCGAAGCTCATTGAAGTCAATGAAAAGACTTTGCTGACATCAATGGGCTTTGGAGTGGGCCCTGCAGAAGGAGCCGATCAATGCAAAGTGGTTTGACTTCTTTATGCTGGTTATTATGATGCTTTTTTTCCTAGATACTTAGAACAATGCTACATTTTCTGTTTGAATAAACCATCATTTCAAGCGGAGAAAACAAGAACAGAGCAGTGAAATTGGTGTGAAGGAGTGTAGAGGGATGTGTGTGTGTTATCCTCTGCGATCGTATTGCAGGACTCACATTTGCTGCTTTTTTTTCCCCTGGAATTATTGGTGAGAATCTCAGCTTTCCTTTAAAAAGTCGCTAGTTGCCTAGGGAAAATATGACCAGAGTCTATTTAAAAAGTTTCAGTGTCTAGAAAGCAATAAGCCAAATATATCTGTATTTTAAAAAGCCTTATGATATTTAAGGCAATCTTGTGAATTTTTTTCAGAACCTGACTCATTGTTTCTGCTCGCTGGGGCTGAAGGCTCCGACAGCCAGCAACAGGGCTACAAAGGGCGGTACAGGGAAATAAAACAGTGAATAGTTTCACCCCTCAGTACCCCATATTGCTGTGGACTCTGCTAGGACAGCTGCAAATCCGAGATTCCTCGGAGGTTTATTAGTGGACTCGCTTTGTCCTTGCTTTCGACGTGTTCCTCTCGGTACAAAGCCCGTTTGGTGGATGCGGTACGATAAAGCCAGGAGAATCGGGTGGCTGACGTCATGACATCCAGTTCTGAGAATTTACACCTCTTATCTCTTTCAGCCCTAATGCAAAAATAACGCTTCTCAGGGATAACATGGGTTTTTTTTCAAAATGACTTAGAGGCTTGGAGCAAAAGGTGCTTTCCATTTTACTCAGCCTCTTACACAACTGACTTAACATTTCCAGCGCAGCCTCCTTCTTTTCCCCTTCAATTTCTGCCGTGTCTATCAATCTACCTGCTTCAAAGCCTGTCGCTGCAGCCCGTCACGGACACCACCGTGCCTCTCCCCCAGCCTGGCCACAGCAGGGTGCCTTGGGGAGACGGGTCACCCTGGGAACCAGGGCATCTCTGTGTGCTGTGGGGGGCATGGGGGTGTGCAGTCACCCTCCCTGGTGGGTTGGCAGGCTGGAGGTGAGCACGGCCGTCTCTGCTCACAGGACTGTGCATTGTGCCCGTGACTCACGTCTCCCTGGCACCGGCCCCGGTGTGGGCTTGTCCCGGGAATGGTCCTGGCAGACTCTCCTCCATGCTCCTGTTTGCACTTGTTCCTTACCTGGCTTAGTTGTTCCTTTCTCCTTTTAGCTATTTGTTATTTTATTGCTTGGCCCCCCTCTTGCTTTCTTTCCCCCCACCCCCAATGCCCCGAGGAATGTTCTGCTGCACAAGTTGTTTCTCGTGCCACTTCTGAGAGCTCTTCTCCCAGTGCAACTGGTGCCAAAATCCCCCTTTCTAAATGGGCTGATTCGGGATGCTCATCATCTGGGTTCCTATGTGATCTACTCTAGATCCTGCTCGGGCAGGGGGGTTGGACTGGATGATCCTTTGAGGTCTCTTCCAGCTCCTACTATTCTGTGATTCTGTGACACCCAGGAAACAGACCTGCTTACCAGTAGGGCCCTATGGCAAATGAGTCCACAAAGGCTTAAACCCAGCAAGCCAAATCCTCCATTGCTTTGGCAAACAAGAGATTTTGCTTCCCATATTTCCAGGAGCTCCAGTACAACTGGGAAAGTGGAA
Source organism: Heliornis fulica (assembly GCA_013399135.1). Lineage (NCBI taxonomy): Eukaryota > Metazoa > Chordata > Aves > Gruiformes > Heliornithidae > Heliornis > Heliornis fulica. The sequence continues at coordinate 23,041 of VXBZ01000326.1, read as the reverse complement.
GGCTTCCAGCATGGATGCCTCTTGCATGCACAGCCCTCGCCAGCCCCACTGGGACAGCTATATTTTTTCCCCTTTCCCGCTGACCCGTAGCATAGATGGGATCAGGGGTTAAACTGGGAGTATGGTGGAAAAGAGAGCGGGGAGCCGGAGGCTAGTGCAGCTTAACAAGTGATTATAAGGTCTGAAGGCAAAGGGACCCGCTGCCTGTCAGGAAGCTGCTGCTGAAGAAAACATCCCATTGTACCGGGGAGATGGAGTATGGGACAGAGGAGAGAGAAACAGATTGATAACCGAGGGGCGATGTGACCCCGCCTGGGCTCCTACAACAAAAGCCCCTTCATCTCAGATGAATAGGAACAATAGCTAATGGGGACAGGCCAGCAGCAGCCAGGACTTGAGAGCCCAGAGGAGAGGGAGGAGTCAATGGCAGGTCCTGTTTTACCCAAATCCTCCATTGATCTTGGTAATCTCCCGGGCTTTCCCCACCCCATCCCCTTGAAATCACACAGAAAGTTCAAGGACTTTTTGCCTTTGGACTGTAGGACATGAATTGTCCTGGAGAGGCAGTGGGACCTGTGGCAGTGCGGTGTGCTGGTGGGAAGAGCCCTGGAGCACAGCTGGGGTGCCAGGGATGAGCTGCTGCTGACCCCTGGGCAGCCCTGGGATGTCCTCAGCCCCAGACTGGCAGCAGGAGGACCTGGCCTCATCCCAACACTCTCTCGCTCCCAGGTGGGTTCTGGCTCCACCAGACTTTTAGAGGCAGAGTGTGTGTGGACATGCAGAGCCTGGCACAGTGGGGTCCCAGCTGAATGTTCCTGTGTTATTAAAAAAGGAACTGTGGGCTTTCTTCAGGCCAGTGTGGAGCCATGCGAGCACTGGGAACGGGAACTGCATCCCCATGGACCATCAGGGCGGGGCTGAGCAGGTAGGGGCAGATGCTGGAGATGTGCTGGAGAGCCAAGTGGCCTCTGCAGTGCTGGGTGCTGGGTGCTGGATGCTGGGCTGAAAAGGTATCCTGAAATATGAAGCCATAGATAATTAAAATGTAGGGATGGGATTCCTTTTTTCTTTTCTTTTCTTTTCTTTTCTTTTCTTTTCTTTTCTTTTCTTTTCTTTTCTTTTCTTTTCTTTTCTTTTCTTTTCTTTTCTTTTCTTTTTTTCTCTGGATGGACAAGAGTATCCACAGGAAATACCATAAAGACTAGGGTGAAAAATAAGAGTTTTGGGGGAGTATTTTCAGGCTGCACTCACTGAATCTGATGAAATGACTTGGGCTGTTGCAGAGTATTTGGTGCCTGCACCCAAAAAGCAAACAGACCTGTGAGCAGAAATCAGGTGCAGTATTAGTCCTGCTTTGCCTGAGGCAGGAGGCAATGTCTGTCTGTACCCGATGTCTGTCCGTGGCACTCTGTCCACCTTGAATCTGATACCTCCGGCCCAGCGGGGATGGAGAATAGGCCAAGCTGATTAGAGAGCTGGCACACGATGTGAGGACACCTGGGAGGCCTTGGAACAGGAGCATGAATTAATAAGAACCGGTAAGAGGAGACTGGATGGGATTCGGAGCCCCGGCAGGAGCTCAGCCTGGCAGCGGCGGCTGTCCGGATGCTGCAGAAAGGGTCCTGATTTCTGGTCCTGCCCAACGCAGCCATCACAGTCCAGGAGCAAAAGGGTTGACATTTAAATGGCTGCTGCTTGTCCTTCCCTGAGATATAGAGGGTGATGATGGATCTGGAGGGCCTCTGTAGCTTGGGAATGGCTCAGTCTCCCATGAAAGCAGCTGCATCTGTGCGTCCCAAACGTTGGAGTGGGTGATGGACCCTCCAGAGCCAGCAAGACCCATCATGCTTCTCCTGTTTACTGAAGCCACGGCTCCCAGCTGTGGTTTTGGTGGCCTACCACTGCTTCAGGCTGCTGTGGTGGTGGAACAGGCTGGGAGGCAGCAGAGTCAGGGGGAATTTGGCTGCCTTGGTGCTTTGCTGAGATGCTCAGCGGGGTGTCTGCTCACCCCAGCTCCTTCTGCAGCCCAAACAGTGACTGGGGGCTTTGTTGGTGCACCAAGCCCACCTCTGGTGCTCAGCCAGGGACAGGTTCAGATGAGGAGCAGCCCCACGGAGCTCATCTAGTGGTACTTGCTGCAGCCAGCAACCTATCAGACTCCTCAAGGGCTACATGTGCCAGAAGCCAGCAACCACCCATCCTGTACACATAAAGGAGGCTGTTTGCACCATAATAATGGCTACAGACCTACAAGGTACCCCAAGAGCAGGCAAGGACCCCTTTATCCCAGCCAGGCCGGTACCACTGTGAGGCCATGGTGTGTCTGGTTGGCCACAAAGGGCTGTAAGCATGAAGAGCAAGAGCATGGAGAGGTCAAAGAACTATGTTGAGGGGTTTGAGAGCTACAATGAGGTGTCTGACTGTTAAATTGAGGGGTCTGAGAAATCCATTTTTGGGGTCTAAATCCATTTGGGGGGGTCTGAGTGCTACATTGAGGAGCCTGGGTGCTACAGTACCGAACCCAGCTCGTATCTTGGTTTTTATTCAGATAAGGAAAGACATGATGTCATTCCGTGTTGGCTTGAATGTCATCCACCCCTCTCTGGGTAGTAAGGGACTGTGGCAAGAGATGGATTTCCAGCTGGGAGAGCCAGGGCAGGAGGCAGAGATGAGGATGAGCCGTGCTCAGCACAAAGCCACACGCAGGGGAGCTGCACAGCCGAAACGAGCTGTTACACCCGAGCGCACTCACGCATCGGCAGCTCTCAGCCATGAAAACATCACTCTCGGAGTAACCCAGCATCAGCAAGTCAACACACCCACACCCCGAGCCCACGGCGCAGGGCGTGCGACACGGACACCCCACGCTGCGGGTTTATTAGCTGGGCTGGCAAACCGAAGTGATGAACACCCCCCCCAGCGCTCCCAACGGTCCTCAGCCACCGCCGGCAAATATTTACAAGAGCTCTCCAAGGGAAACCCATAAAGTGCTCCCTGGTATAGCTTTCTGAGGATCACTCCAGACAGCTATATTAGCTGGAACATGAAGTAGTTACACTCCTGCTGCTCTTCCAGTGCTTTTGAAACAGATACTTGTCTCTTTTATTACCTTTGTTTGTGTCTCGTTTTATTTGTGCGCTGTGCGCTTCGTTGTGCTGGGGTTGATACAGTTGTGACTGGCTGTGGGTTGGAACAACAATAAATACCTCCCAGGCCCTTTGTGCTTTTAATACTATTCTCCATTGGTAAAGGGAAAAGAAAAAAAAAAAAAACCAAAACCCAAGCCTGACAATGAAAGCAATACAGGGAAAATTAAACCCTAAATCTGCATTTACGGTTTGATATGAAACACACAGGGAAGGCTGGTTTCAAACTGTTGATGAAAGGTGTCTTTTTTCCTGCTAAAAATGTGCTTTTGAGGAATGTGACATGTTTCATGATGAAGATAGACTTGGTAAGGTTTTCTCAGTCCACAGTGGACATGCTGGATAGTAAATGACCCCAAGGACCAGACTGGAGACAGAGCTCACTTGAAATGGAGATGGGAGCTGGAGTGGGCGCATCCTGGTTCACTTTGCTCCTCATGAGAGTGTGCAAAAACTTGGCTCTCTGCAAAGGTGTCACCGAGCAGCTCTGAACTCAAAGGCAGTCTTTTAATTGACTTTATTGGCTATTAGGGAAAGCTTGGAAATCATCTAGGGCTGAATCAGGCTGGGACAGGGCAGCCATGCTGGGCAGGAGAGCCAGAGACCCACTGATGAAGGGCTGGGTGTAAAGTCCATAAGCTTCTTCCTACACAACAGGTTTTCAGGGATAACTTGTCCTTCGTACAGCAATGGTACATGTGGGGGTTGAAAGGAGAGGCACCAGTTTGAGCCTCATCACTTGCTCTCTCCATGCAACCCCTCTGAAATATCCCATCATCTCCTCAGGGAGCTGAGACCACAACTGGAAACAACTGGACCAGTGACAGGACCAGAGCCCCACAGCGCTCCCAGAGTGTTTGTAAGACCCAGAAAACACCAAGCTCTGTTGTGTAACCAACAGCACCTGGCAGAGACGTGCAACGACAGACCCCAACAAACCAGCTCAGAGGTGGCAAATTCCTGGGGACTGCCAAGGGAAGGACACGGGCTTTGCCCCCCTCCCCGGGAGACCCTGCGCTGCTGCTCCCGCTCCGTCCCGGCTGAGTGGAGCTGGTGACAGCTCCGCTTATTGGCTTTGCTGGGCTGAGGAGAGCGCTTTAAAAGGAAGCAAAGCAGCAACATAGCTTTAGTTCCTGCTGGAAGGGGGAACGAGAGACACACATTCCTGCCTTGTATGGGAAATCTGGCCTGTTTGCATCACCCCAGGAGTTTGGGATAAATACTGTATTCTTAGCATCCCATCCTCAGACAGCTCCTGCTAGGCAATGCAGAAAGTGCTGCCAGCCCTGAGACGGCCGTGCTGCAGCCGTGGGTGAAGTCACGCCTGGAGAGCTCACTGAGGCTTTGAGATAGGGATGGGTGATGGTGGGGTAACCAGACCCACCGGAAAAAAAAACAGTGGGGGGGCACCTGCCCTGTTGTGCCTTGGGCAGTGTGTTGGCAGCCAGCTCTCGGTGCGAGTTGGGATGTTTGTGGGGATTCGCACCCAGCTCACAATAAGCCCATCACCCTTCAGGGGTGAGGTCTGGACATGGACATCAACCCCAGAGTCAGCACCCCAGGGCCACATCCCAGGCACTGGAGGGATGTGGAAGTGATCCCAGGACTGAGCTTTTGTCAACCTGAGGCATATCCCAGTGCTGGTTCAGGCCTCATTTGCATGTAGAGCACCACGCGAGTGTGTAATTACTGAGCTGCACAGGCAGTCGTCAGCTCGGCTGTTTCAAAACACGATCTTTAGTGCTTCACCAAACATAAGCAGACACCTTTCCCTCGATGGAACTGTGTGTGAGGCTTGGCCAAGAGGACCAGTGGGGCTGGCTGGAGGTCAGATAGTGCCACCTGACCAGCACCCATGAGATTATGACCAGACATGGTGTGGGGACAGGGGCTGGGATGAGGCCAGGTTAGCCCAAACACATCGATATCCAGCAGTAGCTCTTCTTGCCCCCCCCATCTGCCATTCACTAATCTGACCTGCCATTTCTCACCCCCAAAGACCTCAGGCTCCCTGTGCCCACCCTCTACTCCTTTCCTGGCCTCCCTGTTTACCTATGGGCCCTTCCCTCCCAGGAGCTGCCAGAGGCACCTGCAGTGATGGGCTGAGAGGGCTCAGTCACTACCGAGGGCAGGAAAAGCTCATCCCTCAGGTTCCCCTTCTCTTTGAGAGCTTGTGTCCTGGCTCAGAGGTATCCATCCAAGCTCTGGATCCAGTGCATGTGTGCAAAGGGATGCTTGTGTCTGTATAAAGCATCTGCATTGCCCTCACACACAGGAGAGCAGACAGAGGTGTGGGCATGCGGTCGTGGGGGCATCTGCAGGTTTGCAATGGAGAAGCTCCATGTGTCTGCACTCCATGTGCATTTTTCACTGGGGGTTGTGTGTCTACATAGGTTTCTCTGCATGGATGTTCACAGAAAAAGGGCCTCAAAACCACTTATGAAGATACCCCTATGTCTGGATGGGAGTCCCATGCCCACAGAAACAGTAACTCTGTAGTTACTGTATGCCTGTAGCCACGATGGTAAACATCAGAAGCATCACCATGCATCCGTGTCACCACCAGATTTCTTCTCCCACCAGCCTGGTTTCCCCATCCCATGCGCTGCTCACGGCTGTGGGGAGGGAGGTGATGGACACCCCATGCTCCTTCCAGCCCGGGGTCAGCTCGAGCGTGGGTTATGTTTTCGTCTCTCCTGTTTCTTTGTGCTGGTGGATTATTTTTTTTTCTTTCTGCCTCCTAATATCAACAGAACCTGCCAGGGCACCTCATCACCGGAGCTCCCTGAGAGCAAACGCGACATACTTGGAGCATGCAGTCAGCTTTTCCAGCCAGTCCACACGGCCGGCGTAAACTGTCTAAGTACCGTCAGAAACCACTTTATAAACTCAGGATGGGGAGGAGATGATTGATGGCTCTGCACTGGACATGACACAGCTTCTACACTTCCCTGTATTTATATTATTTGTGTATTGCCCCTACCTCAAAGCTTGACAGGGCCAGTCCCATTCACTTAGAGATATGAGTTTGGCACAGCCTGACATAAACTCCATCGCTTCGGGCCACCAAGGGAGAACCATTGTTATAAACTTTCTCCCCCCTCACCCAGCTTGGCCCCTTTTTTTTCCCCCTTCCAGTCGCATTATTTCTTTACAAGCCACCGAGAACAGAACCAAATGTTTCACATCTGTTCTCGCCCGTCCGGCCATTTGCATGAGAATCGCGGTCGGTGTTTCAATGAGCACAGCTCACTGGCCCGGCAATGGGGATGGAGCCGGCCACCACCGGTCCCTCCCGCTTCTGCCACATGTCTGGGCTCTACACAAAAGAGACGGACCCGCGGCGTTAACAAATCACCTTCTTTCGGGATCTATTCACTCCGGAGATCTGTCAGGTGATTTTTCCTTCTGGATGGTGTTGCAGAGCTGATCCTCACCCTTGGGTCAGCCCTTTTGAGACGTTTAAGGGTTTTGGTGATGGCTGTTGGTTTTATGGCACCACCTTCACCAAGGGAAGGTGGCATTTCAGCTTGGCTCAAGGTGAGGGAGGGTTTTGTTTAATCAATGGTAATTTTAATGGTAGGTCATCGCCAGTGACATGGCAGCACTAGGAAAGGTCTGTGAAAACTAACCTGTGCTTCACAAGGAGTTCTCATTTTAAATAAAGTGACAAAACCTCCACTAATCTGCTCTTTTTTCTGCTTACCAAAAGCATCTTCCTCCCGGCCTGCTCTCCCTAAGCGTTCCCTGCCCTGCCCCATCTCCTGGCCAGTTTGGCTCCTGCCCCTGCCCTGAGCAATAGGGCTGTATGTGAGGCTCAGGGCTGCCTGTTCTCTTTCCAGCTGACTGGGGCATTACGAGCTGCTGGTTGACTGATGCAGCAGTGGATGAAGGACCTGGTGGTGATTGAAGCTTGCAAAGCCACCTTGGATATTGAGGCAGGGGTGTGTGGCTGTTGAAGCCACTCCACACCATCCACATGAGCTGCTTTGAGTCTCTGTGTTTAGCTGACATCGTTATTATCTTTTCAAGCCATGGGGTTCTCCCAGGAAAATTAATATATAATATGCACTGCAGTCTGCAGGACCCCTGGGGTAAAGGCTCTGGTTCTGACCTCCAAGCAGCTCTGGACAGCTCCAGCAAGGGCAGCTCAGCCTTGGCATGGGGCATACTGGGTGGTTGGGTGCTTTCATCTCTTTTGGGACACTTGTACATCCTAAAGGATTCAAGGTTGGAATCATGGAACAAAGATGGAGATTATGCCAGTGGTATTTATTGGGTACAGTCCACTGGGACTTGGATCTATGCACAAGGCTGTCCTGCCTTGGGATGATAAGCTGATATCCATGTGCTGGCATCTGAGTCCTGCCTGTGTGGGTCACAGTCATTCCCGTGAATGGGAATCACCCCGTGGCCCTCTGCAGAAGCCGGGGTGGCCCCACCAGAGCAAGCATCTGCTGGGGTCATGATCCCCAGCTGCAACAACCTCCTTTGGTCCTGGCCAAGCATTTAATCGTGTTTTGGAGGATTCCCAACCAAAAAGGCAATGCAGATTGTGTATCAACCCAGTGCCCTTCAGCCCTTAGCTGTAACCCACCCACATGAGGGAGGGGTCTGCAGTAGGGTCCTTGCAAGCAGAAAGGGCTGCTCAGTGTTAGAGAGGGCTGGGCTAGGGTGCAGCCACAGTAGGAGGGTAGTGAAGTCCCATGAGCTACACTGTGCCCCAAACCCCCAGCTCAGTCTCAGGCCTGGTGGGGTGGGCTGGCTACAGTCAGCCCATATGAGAAACTTTCACTGTCTGTGGCCACCTCAACATCCAGACTGTGGTACAAGCTTTAATAAAGGGCATTTCATCAGCAAAGGGCTGCATTTGTCCACTCTGCACACAAAAATTAGAACAAACATTGACTGAAGACCTGGCACTGTGCTGCTCCCCTGTGCTCTGCACACACCGATGTATCCATGCCCTCCCCTTGCTTGTGGCAAAGCCCCAGCAGCTGTGGATGGGAACAGAGTCAGCCCCAGTACCTCCTGCTTTGGGGAGAGCTGGAAGCAGAGGTGAATATCCCAGCACCTCTGGGAATGTCTTCACCAGACAGTGATGGTCTGGGCTTCCATGGGAAGATGGAGCAGATCCAGCTGCTTTGCCATCACAAATAGCTGCCATGGCTGTATGGGCCCACAGAGCCAGGGCTTGTGCTGCAGGAGGGTGATGCAGATTTCCCTGCTTGGGCATCATATCTATAGGGCACAGTTGGATTTGTGGGTCAGAGCAAACCCCTGGGAGATACAAGCTCACATATATCCCACAGAGAGCTCCCACACCTTAATATCACCACATAGGAAGGACAGCATCAGGAGAGCCAAGCAACCCCCCCAAGTGATGTTGGCAAATGTGGGACAGGCAAGATGGCAGCTGGTATTGACACTGCCAGCCTTACAGCAGGAAAGGAGAACATTTCTGAAGAGAGCAGGTTTCTGGCTGTGTGAGAGGGGACAACATGGTGGTGCAGGTCACCTCATCACAGCCAGGTCTCATCGAGCGCAGAAGAGGCTGGCTGTCCCCATGCTGCCATGGTCACAGAATCACAGAATGTTAGGAGTTGGAAGGGACCTCCAAAGATCTAGTCCAACCCCCTGCCCAAGCAGGATCATCTAGACTAGATCACACAGGAACATGTCCAGATTGGTCTTGAATGTCTCCAGAGAAGGAGACTACACAACCTCTCTGGGCAGCCTGGCCCAAGGCTCTGTCACCCTCACAGTGAAAAAGTTCCTCCTTATATTAAGATGGAACTTTCTATGTTCCAGTTGGGAACCATTTCCCCTTGTTCTATCACTAACCAACACTGACTAAACAGTGTCCATGCTGCAGGATTCAGGTGAGCAGATCCACAGCACTCAAACACCAACCATGGAGATGGTGGCACCTCCCAAAATTTCCCCATCCATCACAGGGAGGAAGGTCTCTCTCTGCCACCAGCACTCCCGCACCAGGAGCTCTCTCTGCACCATGGGCTGGGTGTCACTGGCCGATGTGGGTGTGCAGCACAGCTGGGGACAGGGTTGGTGCCCCAACCCAGCTGCAAAGGGAATGAGGACAGAGCACACCGGCAGCAGCAGAGGCATTTTGGCAGGGGATTGCTGGTGTGTGACCCCTGCAGCCAGCAGCAGGACCTTCCCAGCAGGTCCCTCAGCTGTGCCCTTCACTCCATGGCTGGGCCACTGCTGTGATGCAGGCTGACCTTTAGGGACAGGGTATTTGTTCAGGCTGCCACCTGATGGGCCATGGGTCTGGAGTGCATGCCAGGAATCCCTTTGAAGCTGATGTTGCTCAGCAAGCCTTGTTTTCTGCCTTTCACTGGAGAGACGTGTTCAGAAAGGCTCATCTGCATCACCAGTACCTTGGACTGTCCTCAGCTCATGTGCACCCTCAGTTTGACATCAATGCTCGGGGTGTGGGACAGCCAGTGTCTGGTCTGTTGTACATCTTGGTGCTTGCAGTGATGCCAGGGGACTGACCCTTCTCAGTGCAGCTGCCCTGGGGTGGTGTTTGAAAGGATACAGGCAGGTGCATGGCAGCATGAAGCGAGTCCCTGAGACATCTAGAAGACCAAGGTGAAGAACACAGGAACAAAGGCATTGACATTAGTGCCTTAGAGCTTGTGTCAAGAGCTTTTGCTGTTTAGGCTCTGTGGTCACAATTGGTAATTGAGAATTGGTTTGCCACGTTGCACCTCGAGGGTTTGGAGAGAGGAGGTTGTGGGTGATGAGTCTTCAGCTGTCCTGGCCCTTCACTTTCCTCCACACAGCTGCTGGAAATGCCCTGTGCACTGCAGCTGCCCTGTCAAGAAAACAGGTCCGTCTGCCCACCTGGCCCTGTCCTTTCTCATTCAGGTGTCCTGCACTGCAAGAGTCCTTCTCTTCTTAAAAGTGGTAGAAGCAGCTACAGGAACTGTGTACTCCATGTTAATGCTGAGGGTGATGCCTTAGATGGCCTCTTGGTACCTAAATTCCCTTCTCTTGAGCATCTGGTGAGAGTAAGTGCAGTATACTGGAAAGTTGCTGAATATCAGGATAAAGTTTGTATTCCTGTTTCAAAAAAACCTAATTAAGGTCTGTTCATGGTAATTGATGCTGGCTGGAAGCAGGAAAGAGGACGTGCAGTATATACGTGTGAGCACAAGAGGGAGAGCAAGGAAGGAAGAGAGGGGAAGGACGGGAACCAAGGAAATGGATTCGATACCTGTTTGTAAACTAGGTCAAGATTAAGAATGATTCAAAAAGTCTTGGATCTGGGCCAAATTTTGCAGGTTTTACAAAGACACATAAAGAAAAGACAATTCCTGCCTGGAAGAAGGAGCAGTCGATGGCTCCGCTCTGGCGGTGATTTACACAGCCTCCACTTTACACGCGCCAGGAGCCCAATTTCCACCCACATAAACCTAACCACATGAGTGGGGATTTGCAAGCTCTGGGCTCAGCAGGTTAAGTCAAGGCTCTGGTTTAATCCTACTTATGAGAGTCAAGGCAAGTCTTACCCAAGGAAAAAAAAAAAGAAAACCCAACCACCCTGACTGGTGAACTGACTATTTTTGTTTCACTGCTTTATCTTTTATCTGCAAACTTTGTCATTCCCTCTGATCGCTGTATCCAAGCAGACACGAGAATGTTCACTCTGATGGTTTAACTGATCCCCAAAAAGTGATACAAAAGAGAAAAAAAAATCAAATGGTATTTTGCAAGACCATCTCAGCTCTTGCTCCCTGACAAAAGATGCAGCAAGTCTTGGAAAAGTGCTCTAGAAAGGAGGGACCGATGGTGCAAACGTGACCCGTGTCTGTGGAGATGGGTGGGGGGTGGAGCTGGTGGTGGCAGAGGCAGGCAGGACGGCCCCGGCAGAAATGTAGTCCCAAGGCAGCGTTCAGCAGGCAGCAGAGTGCTGGATAGCCTGATGAGAGGTTTTGAGAGCTATTTAGCAACACTGAATTGGGACTTGAAGCAGAATTAATTGAGCTCAAATTGCATCCTCCCAGCAATCCGCTAATCTGCTCCAGCAGGAGGATAATGACATCTCGAGAAACCAGCTTCAAAAATTGAAACTTGCCGAGTTTTAATAAACGGGCTGCTTAAAAAGAGGATTAATACTTGCATATAAAATATTGCCATACCAAGACTTATGTTCACATGGGAGTCTTTTGCCTTCAAATGGAAAGGGGGTCTCTGGAGAATTTGTGAACTAGATGCACGCACACACGCACGCACACGCGATTCCGCACCCAAGAGCACACAGAACCAGCCTGCTGTCATGGCCCCAAATTACTTTTCTAAACCATGTTTATTAGTCCTAGGCAGTTCTTAGCATGCAGGAACATTAATAAAAGCTCCTTTCGAGCAAAGACCTCAAAATGCTCTGCAAACAGCCACAAATCAAGTGTCACGTCATCCCTGGTGACACGGGGACAGCACTGCAGCCTCTGGGAAATAAGTGATGTGTGGCAAATACATGGCAGAGCCAGGAACAGAAGCAGAAAAGTCTTTTCCAGTCCCTCACCTTCTCCCAGTACATTCAATTTCTCTCATTTTCTGAGATCTCTGTCACTGGGAGACAGCTGAGAAAAATGGGATTTTTTTCTGTGATTGCAGTAGCAGCCCTTTGGGAAAACGCTCCATCCACAGCATCCACGGGCAGCACGGTGGGTTTTCAGGATTGCTGTTGGGAAAATATTCTTCTCCCCTCCTCCCTCTATGGCTCCCACTTGGGTGCAGCTGGATGAAAACATGGGATGACTTAAAACCAAGTGGCTGCCTTCACCCATCTGCCTGCACCTCTGAGCAGCGCTTGTCTCTGCAGACTTCACCTCGTTCCCTAACGTCTCTCTCTTTGCTTAGGTTCCTGTGTTAGGCTACTAAGATGGAGAAGAAGCTCTCTACAAAGTCTCACCCATCACCCTCAGTTTACATATCATTAGCATGGGTGCCCATGGCAAAGCACATTAACTGTAGTGGGTTGTTCTCTCTGTTGCTGTCAATAATGTCGTTGCCACCAACCCAATTAGAAGCATTTGTCGGTGCTCAGTAATAAGCTCGGAGACGGCGCTGAGGTCTCTGTCTTTCACCGGGTGGCTCGCAGGCTGCTATGAAATATTTATGAATGATCTTGGATAACATCTGTTTGCTATTTTGCTGGTGATGTTCTCAGCAAGTGGCTGGTCTGGAGAGCACAAGTCGGTCCTGGCAGCATGGGCACCAGGTGAGCCCTTGGTTGGGCATCAGTGGGAAAAGAAACTAAAGCAGGATTCAGCCACTGCATCCCGGAGCAGATACCTGCTACCACTTTGGGGTGTGATGCCAGGCTGTTCCAGCTACATGTGGCTGGAGAAGCATCACCTGGGATGAGGGGTTTGAGGCTCAGCAGGCAGCATGGGGGATGCCAGGGCTCCAACCTCGAATTTGTGCCCACAGTGGCCCGATGGAGAGGAGGGGTGGTTGGACCCTGCGCCCATGGGAACCAGACCCGCTGTTGGGACTGGTACAGCATGGGTTGGGCAAGGAGCAGCTGCAGAGAAGACACCATACCCTCAGTGAGCTCGGTGAAATCACCTTGCTGACCCTGGAGTAAAAGTCTCTGTAGCAAATCACAAAACATCCCAAATCATCCAGTGCCCCCAAAATGTCACTGTGACTCTCTGAGCCGGATCGCTGCGGGAGGATTAGCTTGCATCAGTTTAAGCACTTCACTGAGACCCCTAGATAGGTAACTATTGCTCTGGCTTTCCTCTACATTCTGCAATGAGCAGTTTGCACCTAAACCTCTGCCTGGGGTGGGAGTTACATGCTGGAAAAGTCTGTTTCCCTTTGGGGACCTGTGCTCCCCACAATGTCCTTAAGATACAGCACACCCCCCCC
>VXBZ01000325.1:4076-29736 GCA_013399135.1 Heliornis fulica | reverse complement strand
CTCCCCTCTCCCGAGCACAGTGGAGGAGGAATGCCAAATCCGGAGAGACATGGGGGCAAGAAGGATGGGGGCGGCGGGGGGTCTTCGCAACATGCGCCTGGCAGCGGGAGCTCCAACAGCAAGGAGAGGCACCGGCTGGCTTCCAGGCACAAGAGACATAAGTCCAGGCACTCCAAGGAGTCACCGTTGGCAGCCCAGGAGACGGCGGCACCCTTGGGCGCGATGATCAAGCCGCTGGTGGAGTATGATGATATCAGTTCGGATTCAGATACCTTCTCAGATGATGTGGCCCTCAAGCTGGACAGGAGGGACAATGAGGAAAGGAAAGCAGACAGGAGTGAGAGGATACAGAAGCACCGACACCACCAGCACAAACGGATCCGTGAGCTGATGAAGAGCAAACAGGCAGATAAAGAGAGAAAGTTAGAAAAGAGCCTGGAAGCCTCCAGCAGGTCCAGCTCCACCAAGGAGAGAGTATCAGGATCCTCCAAGAGACTCCTTGAAGGCGAGGAGCACCCCAAGTTGCTGTCCTCAAAGAGTAGCAACAAAGAATCCCGCTCAGCCAAAGCGCACAAGGAGAAATCCAGAAAGGATCGAGAGCTCAAGTCCAGCCACAAAGAGCGCAGCAAAAGCCATCGGAAAAGGGATGCTCCAAAAAGTTACAAAACAATTGACAGTCCGAAGCGGAGATCCCGAAGTCCTCACAGAAAATGGTCTGACAGCCCCAAACTGGACGACAGCCCCTCAGGAGCCTCCTACATCCAAGAGTACGATCTCAGCCCTCCCCGCTCTCACACATCCAGTAACTACGATCCCTACAGGAAGAGTCCCGGCAGTTCCTCACGCCGGCAGTCGATCAGCCCACCCTACAAGGAGCCTGTGGCTTACCAGTCAAACACTCGCTCTCCCAGCCCTTACAGCCGGCGGCAGAGGTCCATAAGCCCCTATAACAGGCGGCGCTCCTCGAGCTACGAGAGAGGCAGCGGCTCGTACAGCGGGAGGTCACCCAGCCCTTACAGCCGACGACGTTCGAGCAGCCCTTTCGCCCCGAAACGGTCCGTGAGCCGAAGCCCCATCACCAGGTGCGTGGTCTTCTGGGGAAATGGGGAAGTGGCTGGGAGTTTTGGGGTGACTCTGGGTGAGGGAAGGGTTATCTCACTTGGTGTGGCTCCCGCTCTGCTGGCGGCCTAGTTTGGTTTCGGAGAGAGCTGTGGGGAATCGCTTTTGGGGGGTTTTGTGGGGATTCCCTTTAAAATGGTTGTTCACACTTGGGGAAACACCTCGCTGGCTGGCAGTAGGCAGCGTCCATGTTGGCTCTCAGGCGGAGAGGCCCGGGGTTGAATGAGCTCCTGGGATTAAATTACACCCACCTCTGGAGGTGGCCCCTGCGGAAGGGCTGAGGCTCTTGGGAAGGGAGATGGAGCCATTCAGCTCCTGATATGGGATCGAATGTGCTTCCCAGGTGAGGAGTTCAGCCAGGGAGAGTGTTTTCACCTATTTCTGAAAGCCTTTGTCTGGTTTACTACGTGTGGAAACTTGATCACGCTTTTGGGGAGGGTGGCTTGGTTTTGAGTGTGTTTTGCTCTTTCTGAACTGACTTGTCTCTTCTCTTTCCTTGAATTAGAGGTGACCACATGTCAACTCCACCTTTCTAGCCCAAACTGTCTTTTCTCAGCCCTAGAATTTCTTCCATCTGTTCTGAAATCGGAGCAAGTTCTGGAAGGGCAAGTGGGAATCAGCTGTATTTTGGCTTAATTTTTTTTTAAATTTTATTATTTTTTCTTTAATCAGTAACTTTGCTAGAGAAGGAAACTTATTTGAAGGTAGTTCTTTGTGGTTTATTTCAGATATTCATCAATCATCCTGTTGTGCACGAATACATAGTTCTAATATTGACTTTTTTTTCTAGCTTCAGCATATGTTAACTGAGTTTCCAGTTGTCACCATGGGTGCTGTGAAGCTTTGCTTGTAGCTCCATGGCAATTAAGATGTGACCTGGAATGTAATCACTATAGAAATGCTCTGTACTGTGTTAGCTGTTCTACATCCTTGGATCCAAACAGGAGCTGCGAGGGAAGAGGCCGCTTCCAGAGCGCGTTTACGTGATCGGCGGTTCCCAGAGAACTAGGGGCTTTTGGAATCCAGCCTTTGTTACTAGAGCTCTTCTCTTAACTTCAGGAATACTGTCTTCATAGGGGGCTTGAAAAAGTGCCTTTGTCCTTGCTGTGAGGGAGATGTGTTGATTTTTAGCACTCTTGAAGCTGTTATGTAAAATCTCCTTACTCTGCTGAGATTTCCTGTAGTGAAAATTTCCTTCAGGCTGTTTCTCTGCTGCCCTGTTTCCTCTGGAGACACCCAAGAGGTTCTGAGGGATGGTCTTTATCTCCCCTTCATTCTCTTTGCCCTGGTTACTTTGCTTTTACAGGTGATTTGCTAATACTTTTGGAAGAGTAAGGGTGTAGTAGAAGGCAATGTATGTGTTGTGTTCTGACATCACTGTGTGTTATAGCACCTCTTAAGTGTCCACGTTCATCCCTAGCCAGGGAGAAACTCTGTGGAAGTTGGAGTAGGAGTACAAAGGAGTGTGTTTTCCACCCCATCACAAGTTACTCTGTTTCCCAGGAGAGCCTGAAGCTTTACTCCTCCATGTCTACTTGCTTCTGATGAGAAATTAAGCAGTTATTCTTTCCCGATGTTAATTATGGGAGCACCTTTGAAGTACATCATGCTGCTTTCCTGAACTTACCTACCCACATAGGGAACTTTTTTAAGGGCATCTTTGACTGGCTGACAAAATACTAACCCCAAAACCCAGAGATTCCAAAGGTTACTTGCTGTTTACACTCAGCTTGTAGTGAGTTTGTTGAATCTCCGACTTCAGTTGATAACCTACTACTCTCTTTTTTCTGGGCAGTTAATGTACTGACTGTGTGATGTCTTAAACAGAACAGCAAAAAAATGGATTATACCTCTGGAAAACGTTGCCTGAAGTGATTCTAATGAAGGAACAGAGGGAATTTAATGTTTTTTCCATGTTAGGCAGAGTCTAAGTTGTAATTTGCTGTTTGGTTTGTTTGACTGAGTTTGCAGCCTGTATGACGAGGTGGTCGGTGTGAGCTTATGGAGCAGATGTGTGACCATAAGCCAGATGTGGGGCTGCCCCTGTGCTGACAGCCACTGAGGAGCTCACTGAAGCCAGCATGGCCTGAGCTGCTGCAGATGAGTGTGCAAAAGCAGGCAGCTGACTTTGCACCTGAGCAGTGGCGAGTGACCGTGCGATCTCTTGGCTCCTGCGGAGCAGCAGGAGCGGTTCAGGAGAGGAAACATCTATAACTGGCACACTCAGACAGTGAACATCTGCCTGTGGCTTAAATTCTTCAGAGGAGGTACAGCAGGCTTTTCTGGGACACTGAATTATTTCCACTGACTGACAATATGGGGGTTTTTGGTTGGGTTTTTGGGTTTTTTGAAGGTTTTTTTTTTTAGTGCATTCTGTGTTTTCTTTAATCTCCACATCCAATGTTGGGAAACTGCAGCAGCGTGCTGTGCTGATTGCAGAGAAGACTGAATGCCTTTCAAACAGCCATGCAAAACAACTTGCTTTCAATTTAGAAGGAAATGAGGATGATTTGGTCAGTAGGGAAAATAGCAGATGTGGCTTGCCATTCCTTGTAGCAACTGTCGCTGCAGCTAAAACTGGAAAAAGAGATTCCAGAGCCCTTCAGCTTGCTGCAGGTGGGTTGTACTCTGGACTATGTATAGTAGCTAAGTGTGAGTGTGTGCACGTGCTGTAGTAAAAGGTCAGTGGGCATTCCTACAGAAGGGATGTGGGCCTTCTGTTTGAGCTTGTTTCTGGAGTGATTCGAGCATAGGGGATGCAGGTGGGTGTCCTGGAACACTTGTTTGAACTTTTAACTTCTCTCTCAGCTGATGAATTAATTTAATGTCTGTAAATGTTCCTGAGAGTTTGTAGTGGATAATACATAAAGAGGGAGTGATGGATTTGTTTTGACTGTGTTTAGGGTCACCTCTGCTAGGGCTAGTAGCTGTGGTCCTTCTTGGCATGAGGAGGCCTGGAGGGTTCTAGCATTCCCTCCACCAAAGACCACTCTCCTCTCCCAGATGAATTGCTTAAATGACTCTAACAATGCTTTTTCTATTTGGATTTTTAGATGAGCCAGCATCTGTGACTTCTTTATGTTAACTTGGTCATCACAGTAGCCTGTACTTCTAGTTCCCAGTGCTAAGGAGACAGCAAGGTGTTTTGTAACCCAAGAGCATTTTTATCCTGAAGAACTGGTGTTATCTGATTGCCTCCTGCCTATCCCTCACCACCTTTCTAGAGCAAGTCAGCTGTAGAGCGTGGCCTTAACACATATTAAAGGTGAAAAAGCAGAACAGCAAACAAACTGGCTGCAGGTGAAGCCCTGGAAAGATCCTTCCAGATTGAGGGAAGAGTATCTTTAAGAATCACAAACCTGCCTGTGCATCTTCTGTCCTACTGCATCTCTCAAGCTGTCCAGCAGAGAGAAAGCAAGTGATGCTGTGGAAGACAACCCCGCAGCAAGCCTTATAGTGCTGGTGAGGCTGTTGATGGTGTGATAAGAGGTAAGATTTGTGGCAGATAGGTCTGTAACTGTCAAGGGAAGCAGATGAGCTGCCAGCTGCAGTGTCTCTTTGAGGACTGACAAGCTGGAAGCACCAGGCTGGAAAATGGGGCTTAAACTAGCAGCTCTTGGTCTAATAACTATAGGTAATTATTGTTAGGTGGCTGAAGATAAAGAGGTATGAGCGGTGCCTGTGGAGTGGGGAAGACTAGAGGGAGAGACTGAGTGGATTTAGTCCAGGTGGAGCAGAGAAGCCTGTAAATTTCCTGATGGAAGGTCAGGGACTCATCCCAGCCCTTGGAAGTGTTGCTTCTGGAGCATGCCACCTTCTGCAGCATTCTGTGTATGAGAAGCACCTGTCTACACACCCTGCTGCTTCCTCTAGCATTACTCTTCCCTTGCTTGTGTCCACACAGATGTCTTTGCCTGCTTTTCCAGCTCAGAGCTGTTACAAACAAGGTGGAAGTGTACTTCTGGAGCAGCTTGCCTCGTGTCAGATCTGCTGAGTCGCCTTGTTGCTCTGCAACCAGTTGAATTGGGATAACTGTTGGGGGGGTAATCACAGGGCAGGGTGGGAGACAGAGCAGGAAATGCAGTATTGCAATGTCCTAATTGACTGGGAAGAGTTGTCATAGGGAGTGCTAACCCCAGAACTATTTGTGGTTTCAGTAAACAACATCCTACGGGTTTCATTAGGAATGTTTTCCTTAGCTGGCAAATGTCTTTGAGCGTAGTGAAAATGTAACTGATTTTTCAGCTCCTGGCAGCTTTGGATGTGGCAGGTGAGCTGCTATCCAAATGGTAAACTGCATCCAAGGCCATTAATTCATTAAACAGAAACCTTGGAAAAAAGGCATGATCCTGAGGCAGCATTCTGGTTCCAGAGCAATGTGTTGACAAGGAAAATAGTTGAGTGACTTAAAAGGATGCATGCTTTTTTTTGCCTCCTTCAGGGTGTGTATTTATTTTGTAAGTCTAAAGGTAAGGACTGCCTACAGTCATGTTCTTTGACTGTCAGCACGAGGTTTGGGGTTGTACTTACTGCTGGGAGGACACTGGGCTTGGAGCAGCAAGGGAAGAGGGTTCTGTGGAATTCCACACCGTGACAGCCCGGTCCAAGCTCTGCCTGTCCTCAGGGGTGCTTGGGGGGGTCCAGTGAGGAACTTGGACTGAGTCTGTCTCGGTTCTGTGGTTTATTTTCCAAATATCTGTTGTCTCTGGGTCATACTGATGGTGTAGCACTATAATCAGGTTAGTCCTTGTTAATTACATCCACTAGCAAGCCAGTGTCCAACGTGTTTAAACCTGCTCATTGTTTTTTATAATGGCAAAAAAGTATATTATGAGGGAATTGAGAGTATTCAAAGCTGGCTTTGAATACTCTCAATTCCCTCTATGTTCTGAGTCATAAATCATGGACTGAAAACAAACTGGAGCAGAGTTTCTGTTGCAGCATCCATGGGGTCTGATCTCAGTATCTCATGTTCCATGTTGGCTCCCACAGCTCCTAAACCCATCGGGTGCACCCCGTGTGCAGTGAAAGCATCCTGTCTCACGTTGTGAGGTGTCCTAGTTCCAACTCAGGGGTAGGGCACAGTTGTGCCTAGTCAGTTCTTTTGACAAGGGCACCAGAAGTACCAGTTTCCACTTCCATTTAATTAATTTTTTTTTTTGGTTCCTGTGTTGGTCTTGTGGCTGCTGCTGCCTCCTCACTTGGGTCACGCTGTGCCTGTGGTGGGAGATTCTCTTGCCTTGCTGGGATCACAACACAGACTTTGTGTGGTCTTTTATTTCTGTATATACACCTAATTTAGAGCCATTTATTGGAGAGTAAGACTGAGACATATTAAAACTCCTGGTTTGTTGGGTTTTTTCCTTCTCCTGAATCACAATATGCAGATTTGAATTCTGATGATAGTAAAAGAACCAGGAGGGAAATTAGCTTGAGGTGAGATGTTTCCTGAGGCACCATTCCCGTGAGTGCAGTTGTTTTTTATCCATTGTTGTCTTTAAAGTTGTTCATAATACCTGGGAAAGATCCATAAACTGCCAGCTCATCCTCTCAAAGTTGTCTTTTTTTGTGTGTGCATCTTTGATCTCATCCTTACCTTGAGGCTTGTCCCATCTCAATCCTTCACCTCTCTCTTAACAGTATGATTGTGAGGGTAGTCCTGACGTAGACAGCTGGATGATGACCTCAGACTTGAGCTGTTTCAGTCAATAAACTCCTTTCTGTAGCTTTACTCCCTCCTGGCAGGTGTTCCAGACTCTCTGAACTTAGTTGACAAATAACAATCCGATTTATCCTCAAAGTGAGCTATTGATGTCGGTGAGCAGCTCTGAGGCGCTTCATTTCTCTCCTCTCCTCCCTGTTCTCTCCACAGGAAGTCTGTGAAGTCCCGAAGCCGAAGTCCTGGCTATTCAAGACACTCATCTCACAGTAAAAAACAGAGGTCTGGGTCACGCAGTCGCCATTCCAGTATATCCCCGACGAGATTACCGCTCAACTCCAGTCTGGGGGCAGAACTCAGCAGGAAGAAAAAAGAGCGAGCGGCAGCGGCGGCAGCCGCGGCCAAGGTGGATGGGAAGGAGGCAAAGGGCTCGCCTGTTTTCCTGTCTAAGAAGGAGAACAGCTTAGCAGAACTTAAGGAGTCTGGAACAGAAGCTAAAAAGGCCGTCAAAACTGTTAAAACTGAGAAATCGGCTTCAGATACCGAGTCAGTTAATTTACTGTACGCGAACGCAGAGACGAAAGCCCCTGCGGAGACCACAAAGCTCAAGGCGGAGGAGAACTCGGAGAGGAAACATCCTGTTCCAGCTAGAGAGTCAAAACAGGCAGGAACAAAAGACTTGAAGCCTGTGGCAGTGGTAGAGGACCTCCTGTCTCCAAAAGAGACAGATGCAGCAGAAAAGGAGATTCCACCCCCACAACCCTCGATAAAATCCCCTCCGCCGCCTCTGCCGACAACCACCCCACCGCCTCCGACTCCGCCGCTGCCGCCTTTGCCTCCGTCACCTGCTGTTCCGCCTTTGCCACCGTCCCAACCGACTCCTGTTCAGGTCCCTACTTCAGCCCCAACGTCTCTACCATCTTCTTCCCATCCAAGGACGTCTACTTTATCCTCTCAGGTGAACTCTCAGTCCTCTGTCCAAGTGGCTACAAAAACACAAGTGTCTGTGACGGCTGCTATTCCACACCTGAAAACGTCAACGTTGCCTCCGCTTCCACTCCCCCCTATTTTAGTTGGGGAAGATGACTTGGATAGGTAAGGTCACACAAGAGCCTCCTGTTTGCATTTAAAAGCAAAAACATGGTGAAGAACAGATTCTTTTGGGTGGTTTTGACAGTCACTGGCTTATCCTGCCGAGGACTGTGCCGCTGGTATTGCACAGCCATGCCTGGGTTTGGCATGTCAGGTTTATCTGGAGAGTTTTGTGGTCCTGTGCAGGTAGTTCTGTCTTGTCTTGGTGAGAAAGGGAGGTTTGGCTGCTGTTTTGTTCTGGTTAGTAAAAGTTTCACATTGCTTTTTCTTCATGTTTATTACAGTCAGAGTTATGCACCCTTTTACATTGCAGCCATTTGCACAGGCTTATTTTGAAATTGTTTTTTTCACTTAACTCCTCTGAAACCTGTACTTAACTAGCAGGAAAAGGGTTAACAATTCCAAAACCAGAACTATTTCTATCCCAGCCTCATCAAACATCTGGGCTGTGCCCACATGCTAAAAAAGGCACTGGCTTAGCTTCGACCCTGTATTAATTATTGAAGCATTAATACAGTCCTTATTGTGGAATAAGTAGGTGCTGCCTGTTTGAAAATGAAAAAGTGAAACTGCCCCTACTTCAGCTTTCCATTCCCAGTTGTTTTGAATCCCAGCACAGACTGAATCCTGTCTGGCACTTGCTGCTCAGCCCCTTGGTTGGTGGAGGTGTTGGCTTCTAACACAAATTTGTCTGGAAAAAAAACTTACTGGGGGAGGGGGGGGTTACTCAGAGAGGGGGGAGAGGGAAACTATCTAAAATGGAGAAGAACCACATTTTTCCCTTCTTGCTGTTAGTGTGCTGTAGTGCAGTTAATGTAAGGTCATCACTGATAATTTTTTCCCCTCTGCTTGATCTACTTAGTAATTCCCTAACGACTTCTGTATCTTTCCAACCATTGCTAAAGGTGTCCCAGCTACCTCACTGGTTTAGGAAAGAGTGTTAAGTAGTGATGAGTGTGTTACACAGCAGTGAGGATGTGATACAATTATCCTGTGGTTTAAGTGAATACAGTGTGTTGTGTATTCTGACTTCTTTAACTGACTTTGATGGTTTATCCTGGTGTTGCTATAAATTAGAGCCACATTTTCTCTGTAAAAGGCTTGTGCATGTGTGTTGCCCTTCCTAAGCTGCACACTGTTGTTTGACAAGTGTCTGCTTAGCTGAAATGTTACCAGTGATGATCTTTTAGTAGCTTTTAACAGACTGTGGATCTTCCCCAACCTGACTGCCAGCCACGAGGCTCCACTGCCTCATTCCCAAACACAGAAAACATGCTTTATTTTTTAGCCTCTCACACCTAGAGCTCTAGGTGTGCCTTAGTTTTGTAGAAGTGTGTTTTAGTTCTGCTGTCACTACATACTCAGGAGTGTGGGTGATAATACAGCTGGCTGCCAAGCTTAGTAAATGGATTTACAGTGACTTTTTTTCCCAATAAAAGGATGGGAAATCCCGCTCCGTTCTGCTGAGCCTGGCGGCGGTTGCACGTGGGGCCGTGACTGTGTGCAGAACCTCTCTCTTAATCAGCTGCCTTCTCTGTGACAAACAAAACTTTCTCTACATCTTGTTTTTGTCCCAGTGCTGAGACTGGGAGAACACTCCAGCTCTGAGACAGCAGTAAGCGTGGGATTTGGAAACAGGCTTTGAAGTGCCCAAGGACAAACTCCACCTCGTTCACTTGGAGGCTCTTTAAGCTCTCTCAGAGCTTGCTGAGCTGGAGACTGATCTAGCTGTGATGTTTTCAGGCTTCACAGCAGCTGAGGCTTGTGGGTTGCTTCACCTAGCAGGAGGAGGGGGGAAAAGCTGTTGAGAGGGGAGTGTTACAACCTTTGTGTGTGGTGTGTGGCTTCTGCAGGCTCCTGGGAGTATCTGCTTGACGGGTCACACTGCTAAAGGCAGACCTGACCGATGGCATTCCTGCTGTTGTAGGGGAGGAGAAGGAGTTTCCAGGAGCCTTTGTTAAACACTTGGAGTTTGGTTTTGTCTCTTTTCTGCTTGGGCAGCTCTGAAGGGTCTGTTTGGCTTGGAAAGAAAGAAATGCCTGGTGAATGGGAAGCTTGATGTGAGCCGCGCTCGCAGCCCGGAATGCCAACCGCATCCTGGGCTGCATCCAAAGGAGCGTGGCCTTTGGTGGAGGGAGGGGATTCTGCTCTTGTGAGACCCCACCTGGCGTCTTGTATCCAGTTCTGGAGTCTTCAGCATAGGAGGGACATGGAGCTGTTGGAATGGGTCCAGAGGAGGCCACAGAGATGATCAGGGGGCTGGAGCATCTCTCCTATGGAGACAGGCAGAGAGAGTTGGGGTTCAGCCTGGAGATGAGAAGGCTCTGGGGAGATCTTAGAGCAGCCTTCCAGCCCCTGGGGGGGCTACAAGAAATCTGGGGAGGGGCTTTCTAGAAGGGCCTGGAGTGGCAGGACGTGGGGGAATGGATTTAAATAGAAAGGGGGGAGATTGAGATTGGATCTTGGAAAGAAATTCTTCCCTCTGAAGGTGGTGAGGCCCTGGCATAGGGTGCCCAGGGAAGTGGTGGCTGCCCCCTCCCTGCGGGGGGTTCAAGGCCAGGTTGGACGGGGCCTTGAGCATCCTGGTGTGGTGAAGGTGTCCCTGCCCATGGCAGGGGGGTGGAGCTGGATGGGCTTTGAGGTCCCTTCCAGCCCAAACCAGTCTGTGATTTTTATTAAATGTCCAAATGTTCTGGGGGTGATTAAAGTTACAGGAACCATGTAGTAGCACCGGTGCTGTTGTGCAAATAGATTAATGGTGTCTCAGGAAGAAAATGGGATTGGTTTGGGAAGAGGAAGGGACCCTCTGAAAAGCTGGGTGTCCGTGGGGTGAACCTCCAGACCTGCATCTCCAGGAAGGTTCCCTGAGGAACTTGGGATTGATTTATCTGTGTCTGGGGAAGAAAGGCTGAGCCTCCTGCCAGGGTCAAAGGGCCCAAGCTTAGCACATAATATTGGATACTTAAATATTATCAGGATCAAATGAATTTCTAATTAGAAGTGGATTAAATGCAGTCAAACAACTGCTTATTGTTCTGTGAACATTCAGGCTGTGAGAACTGGATATTAGGAAAGCTGGAAAACCGAGTCAGCCTGCTCTGTTGGAACAAAATCTCTTGCTCCTCCATGCCCTGGCTGCCTAGATCCCACTCTGCAGAACCTCTCCTGAGGTGTAACCTGGGCTCTGCCTCGGTGAGGTGGCCCACTTGGGTGTCCATAAGGATTTGCAGCTCATGAGGAGGAGGGGGAGCTTCAGCCTCTGTAGCTCTCCTGTTTGTGGTATTTCTGGGATATGTACTGCTCATAAGATCTTTTACAGCAGATATCCATGCCACAACAATCCCCTCCTTCATCTTGTTGGCTTCTTGACTATGTTTCACAGGAGATTTTTTTGTGCAGATCAGGCAGCATCTAGTAAAAAAAAAATATTGGGGCAATGAAATGACCTGGTTCCATCAGTTCCTTATAGGGAGGTCTCGGTGCTGAAGCGTTGGACTGGGTGATGCTGACAAGCAGCAAACCTCCTGCTGGCTGCCCTAAAAACCAACCTCAGAAGGTTGTTTGTATCTCTTCAGCTTTTTCTTTTCCCATTGAAATGAATGTTTGCATGGAGAAGAATCCCTGACTGCTCAGACCTAGGAGTTCCCCCTTGAATTACCTGAGAGAGGAGTTAGGGTTCTGCTAACAAGCCTCTGCCACTCAAAACCAAAGCTCTGTGGCCACTGGTAACTTGGTTTGGGCTTTGTCAGCTTCTGTTTTTTCAGTGGTTTTCATGAGTAAGAGCTGTGTTTCAGTCCCTGCTAAGAATTTAAGTTACTTATGTAGGGATTGAATTCTGGGTTTGTACCTATAGGGTCCTTGACAAGTCATGTATTTAATTTCATTATGATAAATTAATCAAATAGAGGAAGTAAGGGTTGGAAAGTGAGGGCTGGCTGATAACCTGAAGAGTAATCTCAGAAGATCTTCTTGTTCAGACCCAATGCTTTTCTTCTCCTCATGTCTTATCATTGTGAAACTTACAACAGGTTTGTTTTATCCTTTGCTCTACAAGTTTTGGCCCTTGGGCTTCTAACTTTATGCCTTCAAACAGAGAGCTGGAGCTCTACAGTTGGCTTTTTCATTTGTTTCACTGGCTGTTGAGTCTGACTCTTGTGTTGTATTAACTTTTCGGAGTTTAGTCCAAAAGAAATTCTTCCTCCAAAACCTGTGAAGAAAGACAGAGAGCAGAGACCACGGCACTTACTCACGGACCTCCCGCTCCCTCCAGAGCTCCCTGGAGGGGATCCATCTCCTCCCGACTCCCCGGAACCAAAGGCAGCCACACCACCTCAGCAACCCTTCAAAAAGAGACCAAAGTAAGGCTGGTTTTCTTCTTTTCATTTTTCTTTTGGGTTGTTAAGGGTTCTCTTTCTTCACCCAGATGTCACTCTGGATTTCCAGGGCTTGATGTTTCAGGTAGGCTGCCGTGTTCCCAGAGGAGCTGCCTGTGCCAGCTCTCCACAGCCCTCCCACCACATGCACTTGATGTGCACTTGCTTATAGATCTTCAGCAAGGATTAGGTCACTTGTATTGAAATTCTTTAGTCCTCTGACTCTCTGTGAGTGCTGGCTCTGAAGGAAGTGAAACACAGAGAAAACAAGTTTGTATTTCTGGGGGTTTTTGGTATATGAACTGTTTTCCTGTGGGTCGTTTCACGTGTGGGCCGCTCACAGTTAAAGGCTGCTTGCCCTGTCTGATTGATCTTGGGAAGAAGAAGAGGAGGTTGTGAATCATCCACTGAGTGGAGAACACAGTCCAGGCTCTACACTGAAGCTGTTGTCTTCCTCCTTGACCCTTTCAGTGGTAGGAATTGCTGGAGTGTGTCATACTCAACCTCCAGCCTCTCCTTACCCCCAAAGCACTCTCATCTTTTGATTCAGCCTGTATCCTGACTGCCAGAGGAACCCCACAATCAGTATCCTGCTTAAAGGTCATGGTGCTTCTAGGAATTGGCTGTTCCAAATAGGAGACAATCCTCTTTTCTTCACACACCATTGAAGTATTAGTGCCATTGCAGGGTATATACAACCTCCCTGATAACAAAATGTATGCAGCTGTCACAGGTCCTGTGGCATTTGTACCCAGGGTGCTGGCTGTGCTTCCTTTTAAATGAAACCCAAAAGCCTGGTCTTGGCAGAAGATGCCAGACCTGCTGTAGGTCTCTCTTAGCTAAAGATACTGGTTTTATTGTCCAAGCTGCTCCCATTTAAACATACATGCTCAGACCTTTGTGGAAATCTGGCTGTGTGCCCCAGACAGGCTGTAGCAAACTGCAACAAAAGCCAGTGGAAATGAGGTGGCATAACACCAGTTTTGCTTGTCTTCCCCCCCACTCTGGGAACTCCTAATTCCCACTGGGATAACCAGTGTATTGCTCATACACTGCTGATAAATACCCAAGTGAAGCAAAAAGGTTTGATGGTGAGAGGACTCACTGGGGTGGTTTAGTGCCTGGATAAAATAGAGGGATAATATTCCTGTGTGGCAGCACCTGGATCTGGATTAGTGAGATTACAGAGTAGAATTCTTTGCACTCTGCTGATCTCCTGCCTGCTGGGGTGTGAAGACAAAGGTGCCTGACCTGCTTTTTGGTTTAGCTTCAAAGGGTCAAATGGGTGTTTGTCTGTGGGCTGCTGGGTGAGGTGGAGCACAGGGGTGTCTAACAGTCCTCATCCCTCTTCCAGAATCTGTTGTCCTCGGTATGGGGAAAGGAGACAGACAGAAAGTGACTGGGGGAAGCGTTGCGTGGACAAGTTTGATATCATTGGGATTATCGGAGAGGGGACGTACGGGCAGGTGTACAAAGCCAAGGACAAGGATACAGGTAAGTGTCAAACAGCTTCACATCTGCTCTGCTTCTTTGAGACCTTGTGGTTGTGCTTTGAGACACTGTGGGTGTGCTGAAAACCACGTTAGAGAGGCATTGCCTGGTCATGACAAGTACTTGTAGAGCCAGGAATGGCTCCAACTCTGGGTAAACCCTTTACATCCAGTGATTTCCCAATGGGTGAAACAGAAGTTCTGTAGCCCTGGGCACTGCAGGTTAGTGCCCAGCTGCCCTCTCTACCTGTGAAATTGTGTCCTGTGTGTACAGTTTACACTCATAGAATCACAGAATGATTAGAGTTGGAAGGGACTCCCAGAGGTCATCTAGTCCAACCCCCCTGCAAGAAGCAGGGACACCCCCAACTAGATCAGGTTGCTCAGGGCCTCATCCAACCTGGCCTTGAACTTCTCCAGGGATGAGGCATCCACCACCTCCCTGAGCATCCTGTTCCAGTGCTCCACCACTCAGTTGGATGGTCATGGTAGGTGTATCTGTAGCAGCCTGAGGTGCCAGGTGACCCCTTCCTATCTAAACATGCCTTTACCAGGCTGGATTGTAGCAGAGCTCCTGGAAAGGGCTGCAGTGATTTCACCAGCATGCCCTCCCTCTGAAGAGGATTAGGAGCAGCGCTGGCGTCATCCGCCTCGAGCTGTCGGTGTGATAACTCCTGACAGGGCACAAATTAGTAGGGTGGCAACTAAAGCTGCCTCTGCTCTTTCCTGGTGGATGGTGACTCTGGAGCTGCTCTCAGCTTCCCCTTGGAAACACATAGAGCTGTTAGTGACACATGGCAGAGGCTTTGATGTCCTCTTGTCCTGGCAGGCGAGTTGGTAGCGCTGAAGAAGGTGCGCCTGGACAACGAGAAGGAGGGCTTCCCCATCACGGCCATCCGCGAGATCAAAATCCTTCGGCAGCTCATCCACCGCAGCGTGGTTAACATGAAGGAGATTGTCACGGACAAACAAGATGCACTGGATTTCAAGAAGGACAAAGGTAGTAATTGCTGCAGGGTGTGGTTTCCATTCGCCAAACAGGTGATGCAACTCTGTTTGCTTGTTCTTAGTATAAAGATGAACACCTCTGGTGTAGATTTCTCTCTTTTTTTTCGTATTTCTCCTTGATGAGCAGCTCCAGCACACTTGGCATCTGGATTTGGCCTTATATCAGGGGATGGATTCCAGTTAAAACGAGTTGTCGCACTGCAGAGCAGACAGACATGGGCTTAGAGGGATGCACATCATTCCTGCAGAGTCACAAAGAACAGTCTTTAATAAAAAACAATAAAAGAAGCCTTTACAGGGTCATTTCTAGTGCCAACAAACTCACCAACAGTGTGGAAAACTTTGTCTTTGGCCACTGGGGACAAAGGGTGTAGGAGCATCCCACTAGCTTGGGGACTTGTCTTCCCTCAGAGGTGGAGGAGTACAGCATGTCAGTCAGGTTAAGCCTTGCCTAGCATTAGTCTCTTAAACAAGCTGGCTTGAAAGAAAAGCCAAGATGGGTGGGTAGGTGTGGTTGGGACTTCAGAGGAATTTATTTGGGGTTGTGTTTGGATTTCAGCTTGATGCATTAAGTGGGCAACTTAAGTTGTTGGTTCTGTCCTTCTCCTTGAGGAAAAATAATTCTCATGGGATGCCCAGTAGCACCTGAATGTGACAGGGCTGTGAATGCACAGAAAATGTTTCAACAATTGAAACTACTTTTGTTCTTTCTTCTCCTTGGTCTCTCCTCTCTAAATCCCTTCTCTGTTATACCAGGTGCCTTTTACCTTGTGTTTGAGTACATGGACCATGACCTAATGGGGCTGCTAGAATCTGGCTTGGTACATTTCTCAGAGGACCATATCAAGTCTTTCATGAAACAGTTAATGGAGGGTCTGGATTATTGTCACAAAAAGAACTTCCTTCATCGAGACATTAAGTGCTCCAACATCTTATTGAACAACAGGTAACCTGGGAGTAGATACAGTTCTGTCCAAGCTCTTCCCTGTGTTCTCTCTGGCTTCAGCTGTGAGCTACACAGTTGTCCTCACCTGGAGTATGTTCAGGAGCAGGAGGTGTTGATGTGCTGCAGGAGTACAGCCCTGCTTCTTCCCACCAGTGGTGTGAGGGTTATAGTTCAGCAACGGCTTTCCAGGGTGCTGCTGGCTGAGAAGGCAGCTCCTGCCTCGAGGGTGAACTGCCTTAATGAGCTTATAGTTAACCTGCTGCTGGCAGCAGTCCCTCCATGCCAGGCCCTCTGCTCCTCACAGTTCACTTTGTCCCGTTGACATGAAGTAAATGAGTCTCTGTGGACACTTTATCTCCCTTTTTGGCAAAAATGCTGTTTATTGGGAGCACTTACATGCAGCAAAACCACTGAGGGGTAAGGCAGGAAGCAGTTCTCCATGAGTACTGTCCCTTCTCCAGGTAGCAGTGTTTGGCAGCAGTGTTGTTCCTCACAGAACACCTAATGGTTACTCATTTGCTGTTTGTCTTTCGTGTCTTTCAGTGGGCAAATCAAACTGGCGGATTTTGGACTCGCCCGACTTTACAGTTCGGAGGAGAGGTGAGGCAGAGAGTGGGGTGGAGGAAGGGGAAAACAGCTCCTGTTGGTGGGATGAGCTCCTTTCTTTGTGATACCCACAGAGTCCATTTGCTTGGAAGTCCTGGGAAATGATTTCCAGTGTAAGAGGGACTTTGCAGCTCCAGATGTGGAAAGATATTCTCCTGGCTGGTGCAATTAGCTTTTCATTTGATGAACCAGCTGATAAGGAACTAAACATCATCTCTGCTTGCTGTGGGCCATGTTTGGCACTAAAATCAGGCTCTACTCAGGTTGAGTCCCCATCTCTTGAGGTGTTTAACAGACGGGGAGATGCGGTGCTTGAGGACATGGTCTAAGGGTAGACTTGGTGGCGGTAGGTTAATGGTTGGACTGGATGATCTTAGGGGTCATTTCCAGCCTTAAAAATTCTATGATTCTATAATTCTACTGTCACAGCAGCCTGCTGCTAGTCAGCATTTAGCAGTCTGGGATACCTACAGCCTATTGTCGTGTGCACACAGCCAGACCTGTGAAATCCAGGATGCAATTCTGGCAGGTGCTGTGGAAATTTAGGCACTTGAAAGCCTGATAATTCTCCTGAATGCTTAACTGCCATTTGGAAGTAAAAAAAAAAAAATGACAGTTTGTGAGGGGCTTGTGGCTCTCCTGGAAGTAGAAATGACAGTTTGTGAGGGGTTTGTGGCTCTTGGCATCAGTTTTTATTTGTATCTTGCGTTCCAGCCGCCCGTACACGAATAAAGTCATTACGTTATGGTATCGACCTCCAGAATTGCTGCTAGGTGAGGAGCGTTACACACCAGCCATAGATGTGTGGAGCTGTGGGTAAGTGCCTGCAAGTGTCTTCTGTCCTCTTTGGGCTGCAAGTGTGAACAGAGAATTCCCAGTGCACCCTGGTCTGTGACTCTGAAGTTCTGAAGCTCTGCTCCAGCTAGGCAGCATGTACAGGGATGCTCTCAAAATCTCATGTTTTGAAGGAATAAGTGTGTGTCACCTGGCTAAAGCTCAATCATTTAGGAAAAAACTCCTGGAATGAGACTTTTCACTGGCATGTGAGAGCACAAAGTGTCTTTTCTCACTGCTTAAAACCCTTTGATAATGATGGCCACTAAGATCAGGAGGGGTGATGAGCATGTGCTGTGTTTCGGTGTATGGTTTTAATGACCTAACAGAGAGGTTTTTCTGTCACCTCTTCAGATTGCTCCCTTTGTCACCTAATTTTTTTTCAGCTAAAATGTAGGAAACATTTTAAAAATAGAGATTTCAGGTTCCCAGTAGTGTAGGGAGCCTCATGAACAGGAGGAGTCTGGGCAGTTCAGCCACAAAGATGGAACATTTTCCCAGTGATTCAGAACCAGAGACTCGAGGACTTGGAAGTGGGGCTGGATTTCCCCAAGTTCTTATTTCCCATTGTCATATCCACAGGTAAACCTTCAGCAGAGCTTAGTATACAAACTACAAAGGTTTGTACAAGTCATTCCCTGCTAATTACTTCTGGAAACTCCATCTGGGAGGCCCAGTTGCTCTTAGCGGCCTGTGCTGAAGGAGAAGGGCTAGCCCAGCTCAGGCAGACAGGTTCCCATTTCATCCCACAATGAGTTTTGGCATGGATTTGGCATTCCTGTTGGAAAGCTTAAGGATATATGTTAAGGACTGTAGGAGTTTTCCCCTCCCTCCTTCTCTTCTTTCCCTTCCAGCTGTACAAATGCTGCGTGTGTGCCCACACGTACAGTGCTGCATCCCGTGCTGGGTAACGACAGACAGTGAGCTGTTGGCAAATACTCCCCCAGTTAAGGTTGTAAAAGATAAATCACCCAAGTCTAAAGGAAAACTAGATTCCTGGCTGGGTTTTTTGGTTTTTTTTTTCCTTCTTGCTGTGCTATTGACACATCCTGGTTTCCCCTGCAAAGAGTTAAAGCACGAAGCCCGTGACGTGTTAACCAGCCTGTGCTGAGTGTTATTTCCCAGCTGCTTAGAATCAGTGACTCTGTACATGTAGGTTAGTTTGTCAGTTCTCAACTACAAGCCCTGATGCAAATCACCCTCCTCAGGCAAACCTGCCTCAGAACAGAAATGCTGCAGTGTTCGAATGATCATCCCAAGGGTTTGCTGTCGTGACCTCTTGCTTTTCCTCTTTCCAGCTGTATCCTCGGGGAACTGTTTACAAAGAAGCCTATTTTTCAAGCCAATCTGGAACTGGCTCAGCTTGAATTAATCAGGTAAAGCATTGCACATGCATGCCTATGAGAAGAGGTGCTGCAGGAACTGCTTGTGCACACAGTCTCTGTGTTAGAAGAGTTCTACTGTGCCTGCAGATAGGGCTGACCAGTGTCTGTACCGGCAGATGCAAGGAGTTGGGCATCTCTGTGTCCACAGCTGCTAATGTGGGCACCCTCAGTAAACCTTGCTTGTGAAAATCCTCAACCTACATCTTATCTTGTGCTGAAAGTTGTGTTGGGCAGCTTGTAAACTAGAAGCAAGTGTTTTTCATCTTCCTGATGCCTCCTCTGTAACCTGAGGGTTCTCTGATCTTTGGTGTGTGCCCAGACCTAGGTTATAGGTACACTAAGTTGCTTAGATAGGAAATGTCTTCAGGTTGCTGACTTCTCTCAACTTCTTGCAGTTCCTTTGCTTGACCATACCTTTGTTTTTGTGGTTCTCAGCCGGCTCTGTGGGAGCCCTTGTCCAGCTGTGTGGCCAGATGTCATCAAGTTGCCCTACTTCAACACTATGAAACCGAAGAAGCAATACCGAAGGCGCCTGCGTGAGGAGTTCTCCTTGTGAGTTCTGTTAAAAGGGAGGAGAAATGGCTGCACAGAAGGTTACAACTTTGTTACAGGGCCCCACTTGCCTGCTATCCCTTGGCTTTACCTTCCTGCCTTGTGCCAGAGGGTTTCCCCCATCTGGGGAAGGCTGGAATGAGGTCACCGTCCCCTTGTGAGGTATCTGATCCGCAGCAGGTGCCTTCTGGAGGGGATCCCTGCCTCTGCACACCTGGGACACTTCTAGCTACTTCTAGCACCTGGAAAACACACTGAGTGTGATGTTCTCCCAGCTCTGAAGCTGTCTGACTGCAGAGACACACTCTCTAGGGGGAGGCTGTAATTGTGGGTTTACCTGTGGGATTTGTAGCAGAATTGCTCTTCTTCAGTGGTAAAAACTAGACTGTAAATACCACAAATGTGATGTCTGTCTTCTGAGCTGCTGCATCACATAGGGAAATCCTCACAGGAAAAATGTATCCCTTAGGAAAGTGGGCTTCTCCCCCAGTCTGGAGCAACCCCTTACCTCTGCTGTATGTCTCACACCACAGCATTCCTTCGTCTGCTCTCGACCTGCTGGACCACATGCTGACGCTGGACCCCGGCAAGCGCTGCACAGCGGAACAGGCCCTGCAGAGTGACTTCCTCAAGGATGTTGACCTCAGCAAAATGGCACCTCCAGAGTAAGTTGCAGCTGGCATTCTCCCTGGCAGCAGGGCTCTGCTGATGAGCTTTGGGATGGAGCTGGCTTGGCCTTAGGGTTGGGTTTTTTTCAGTCAGAATCAGTTGTTGTTGCTGGGTTCTCTTCTCGACTCTGCCCTTGCCTTTTGTTTTGTGGCTGAGCAAATAACTTGCCCTGTGCTGTTGGCTTTCTGCCTGATAGCAGGCTGGTTTTATGAAGCTTTTCATGCCTCTGAGGTGCTCTAGAACTGCTGGAAAACACACACAAGAGCAACACGTAGCCTGTCTCCATCCTCTATGCCATGGAGGACTGTCTGGGCCTCACTTAAGCTGCTGCTTAATGAAGTGGAAGAGTGGCTGTCAAGCAGTGTCCTCCTGTGGTGCTCTTCTCCCACTCCCATCAAGCAGGTCACAAAACCCTGCTCTGGCTGCTCTGTGTGCAAGCACAGGATTGAGTAGGTTTTGAGAAGCCCATTTCCTTCAGAGTTACTAGAGGTACAGGCTTCCTTAAAGCCACCAGGCTCTTGAAGCTCAGTGGACTTGCACTCCTCAGGGTTTGTGTGTGATGTAGCTAAGCCAGTCTCTTCACAGGCAGGATCCCCTTCCAAATTAAATGATTCACAGGCAATTATAGTGCCTTTCCCAGCTCCAGGGACTTGCCCCCTCTTAATAGTAAGGTGTCAATCCAAGGAGCACCTGTCCTCTTTTAGCACTACTAACTTCTGTGATCCTTGAGGATTAAATAGTTGGTGGCTTATTTCCTTGCTGTGTTTCTTAACCACAAAGTGTCTTTCCCTTCCAGCCTTCCCCACTGGCAGGACTGCCACGAGCTGTGGAGCAAGAAGCGCCGGCGGCAGCGGCAAAGCGGGATTGCGGTGGAGGAGCCGCCGTTATCAAAAGTTTCTCGGAAAGAAACTACCTCTGTTACAAGCACAGACCCTGTGAAAAACAACAGCAGCCCTGTGCACCCACAGCCTGCCCAGCTCAAGACAGAGTCTAGTGCTGGAGATGCAGTAGGTCAGTGCCCAGCCTGGTCTGTAAATGCTGCTCCTGGTCTGGGTGTGGGAGGGTGATGTCTGGTTTTAAACTGGTCTGGTTGTTTCACCTCTTGTTACAGCAAGAGCCTTCCAGAATCTTTGTCCTGATTTTTCTTATCTTATTTTTTTTTCTGTGCTGGGAGAGCTCTTGGCTGTGGAATGTTCTGGCTTGTTGTCAGAAGTCACTGGCTGATGAGCTGATGGTGAACTTGTTCTAGGAGTTAGATTAGTTCCAGTGTATGGTATCATGGAGAGTAACGAGACTGAAAGGAAACACTAGGTCACTTAGGCCAGCAAAGTCACAGGTGATAGGCTGGAAGGCACAGCCAGGGGGATGTAAATCAGTAAAGGGGATGCAAATGAGATGAAGTTGGGTCATTTTGATAAATTATACAAAGAGCAGACATGGGGTGGGGCAGGCATGGGGCTGGTGGGCAGAAGTGTGTGTTTTTTCTTGCAAAAAAAAAAGACTTTTTTGAATTGAAAAGACTTGCAGGACCAGGATTTGTGCACCAGTTTCCAGAACTGGGACCAACCTTGTGCTTGGGAAAGAGTTGGAGGGAAGGTATTACTCTGCCCTCGTGAGACCTCACCTGGAGTACTGTGTCCAGTGCTGGAACCCCCAACAGGAGAAGGACATGGACCAGTTGGAGAGGGTCCAGAGGAGGCCACAGAGATGATAAAGGGTCTGGAGCACCTTTCCTACGAGGACAGGCTGAGAGAGTTGGGGCTGTTCAGCCTGGAGAAGAGGAGGCTCTGGGGAGACCTTCTAGCGCTCTGCCAGGACCTCAAGGGGGTCTACAAGAAAGATGGGGAGAGGCTGTTCAGCAGAGCCTGTTGTGACAGGACAAGGGGTGATGGGTTCAAAATAGAGGGAGGGAGATTTAGATTGGATATTAGGGAAAAGTTCTTTGCTGTGAGAGTGGTGGAGCACTGGAACAGGTTGCCCAGGGAGGTGGTGGATGCCCCTGGATCCCTGGAGACGTTCAAGGCCAGGTTGGATGAGGCCCTGAGCAACGTGATCTAGTTGGGGGTGTCCCTGCTTCTTGCAGGGGGGTTGGACGAGATGACCTCTGGGAGTCTCTTCCAGCTCTAGCCATCCTATGATTCTATTCCACCTCTTGGGAATGTAGATAGTCAAAGCTGCAGCAGCCATGCTGACTGCTTTGGGGGTGGAGTGGGGGGGGGAATCCAGATATGGGTTAAAGCTTCCTTTGTGTCAAATGTTGTACTGACAAGTAACGAGGAAGACAGCTCTTGCTCCAGGGAATGCACAATCCATGTGTTCAATGAAATGTGGCAGATGGACAAAAGGTGGTGGTTGGCTTAACAAACAGCTGAGGAAGGAGAGTGTCACGTTTCTAGCTGCCTACCAGTGAGAGGTGCTTAATTTTAAGCTTCTAAACCCAAACCTTTGCAGCCTTCTTCCCCAAAAGGTTGACTTGGAGTCAGTGTGACAGGACAGCCTTGTCACTTGTCACCCAGGAGTGTCTCCTCTGGTGTGGTGCAGGGGGAGGTGATGCCACTCGAGCTGTATCTGAGACCTTGGAGGTCAGGACAGAGTCCTCTCTGATCCCAGGCTGGCTTCCAGCTAGGAATTCCCTCCTGTTGGACCTGATTTCCTCTTGCTGCATCAGTGGATCACACCCTTCCTCCATCCCAAGCAGCAGCTCAGCTCCATCCTGGGAAACCCACTTTGGAGCATGGGAGGGAGCACTTTTCATGCTCCAGAGACCTCAGGAGGGCTGAGCTGCTGCTCCAACAGCCAGCTCAGGGTCACCATCATGTGCCCTCTGACTTCCCACCATAACTGGTGGTGTAGTTCTGATCTTTGGGATGCTCTGGATCAACTGACCAAGGACTCTGGAGGTTGGGCTCAGCTGGGCTGGTTTTAAGGAGCAAGGGGTGTGTTGGGAGTTGGGTTGGGAGATTTGGGGAGGGTTGGGAGATTTGGGGGGGGGTCAGGGAAGAAGCCTCCCCCTGCTGAGGGAGCAGTACCCAGCTGGAGCTTTGGGTGAGTGCAGTGTGGGCGCAGTACCACGGGGTGCTGCTGCAGTGCTGCTCACAGCCGATCGCAATCTGGAGAGGGCAAGCTGGTGGAAATCCAAGCAAACCATCCTGGAATCCTCCTCCTGGAGCCACTGTGGCTTCCCCTGGCCCCAGGGATGTGGAGAAGAGGTGTCAATTGGTACGTGGTACTTTGTCTGACCCTCCTGTGACCCTTCCCGTGTCCCCTGCAGGCCTCGGAGAGATCACCCAGCAGCTGAACCAGAGCGAACTGGCTGTTTTACTCAACTTGCTGCAGAGCCAGACCGATCTGAGCGTCCCCCAGATGGCCCAGCTGTTGAATGTACACTCAAACCCAGAGATGCAGCAGCAGCTGGAGGCTCTCAACCAGTCCATCAACGCTCTGACAGAAGCCACGACTCAGCAGCACGAGTCTCAGGCGGCGGCGGCGGTGGCAGCACCGGAGGAAGCCATAGAAGAGCCACCTGCAGAGACCCAGCTACCAGAGGAGCAGGAGACTCCAGAAACAGCCAGTGCTCAGGGAGATATGCAGAATGTGCTGGCTGTTCTGCTGAGTCAGCTGATGAAGAGCCAGGAACCTGTCCTCACCCTGGAGGAAAGCAACGGGGAGAAGAGCAACGAGCAACGGGGGGCGAGGAAAACCCCCACAGCGCATCCGGAGGAGAGTACAGGTAAATAATCAAGGCTCTTGCTTGGATGCTGCACACTTGTGTGAACAATTCAAGTGTTCTTTGTGAGTGCTGGGAGTTTAACTGGAGGATTTGAGACTGTGGAGTGTCATGGTGGGGTGTGGATGGGAGGAGGAGAGGTGTTGGGGGGGCTAAAATGTGCTAAAAGACTCTGCCCCCGCTCCCTGCGAGGGGCTGGACGGCTCAGGGGGGTTCCACAACCACAAAAAGTCAAAAAAAACTTCTGGTTCTGCTTCACACCTCCAAAGTGTATCGATGCCTCAGTGCTCTGCTGCGAGCAGGGGGGTGAAGATGACAGTTCTGGGGTTTTCCCCAAAAATTAAAGGGAAGTTTGGATCATCAGTTCTTCCTCTGATCCCCCTCGTAACCCGTTCACACGTTCAGGAGGCTTCTCTTGCACAGGGTGTTGGATCTCAGCTGGTTTGGTTGGGTTTTTTCATCCCACCTCGTCATTTGTCTCAACTTTTTTTTTCACAATTCCCTTCCAGCACTCTCAAAAAAGGAAAGTACTTAAATCAGAAGATGCAGAGATGCTCTTAATGAGTTCTGGAGAGTGCTGGAAGGGAAAGATGATGGCAGTGAGAGAGCCTTGTGCCTCTGGCCTCAGTGTGCCCGGTTACACATAGAGTTGACTTGGAGTCCTGAAAACTCCAGCTTTTCCCAAAGCTGATCCCAACAGCTCCTCCTTTTAGAGTAAAAGGTGTGTTTTTGTGACCTGATTGTAGGGGTGAACTCCTGGCTTTCCTGAGGTGAGTGTAAATGTCTCCATGTCTTTTGTTTCTGTTGATTTTTTCAAATTAGTAGCGACATCCCGTGACGACCTCACCAAATTGTAGAAGCACCTCCTGAGTAGGTCTGGGACTCTCCAGGGAGCTCTTTTGGCCTGATACCCAACTCCTCTGCAATGTAGCTGAACGTGCTGTGCTCTCGTGCCTTCAACACACCCGCCCACCACGAGCCAGTTGTGATCGTGCTATTTTTTTTTTCCCCTCTTTTTTTTTTGTTGTTGGTTTTTTTTTGTTATTGTTTTGCCCTAGTACTGGAAGATAACTAGGTTATTGTAGAGCAGATTCAATCAATTAACTTTGTTCTCTGTTTGATAATTATTTTCAATGATATGCTGTCCCCAAATCGGCTTGGCTTTAAGGTTTACCTGAAGATTGTTTTCCGGATTTCGAGACGATCTAGTTTTAAAGTGGACTCGACTGATGTGGGTGGAGGGGTGGTCCTGGAAGACTACTGGTTTTCACAATAAAGTTTGACCTTTTTAATAACCAGTTTTGCAAATGATTTTGAGGAATCTCGTGGCCTCTTATGTCATCGCCAGTTAAGAACTTGGATCACCGGGTGGCCGATGCTCGGTGGAGGAGGTGGTCTCAGTGCAGTTGTGTTGCTCTGTAGGAGTCAGGGATGGGTTTGGGAGCGCTGTTGGCACTGGGAGCAGGTTGGGTTGTGTGGGAAGATGTGTCCTTCCCCTCCTCAGTGGCTTTTCTAGCTGTGGTGCTGCCCTTGAGGCTGAGGGGGATGACAGAGAGCTCCGCTCTCACCTTTCCCGCTGTCTATCCGGGCTGCTCTGTTCTTCCTGCTGCCTCAGTAAGAGTGAAGGGGGAGGAGTGGGGGGATTGTTTGAGCTAAGAGGGTCCTTTGGGAACAAATCCTGGGGACTTTGGGGGAGAAAGAGGGGGTTGAGGGAGGAGGGCAGGGGGTGGAAGCAAAAGATTTCCTCGTGCTCCAGGATGGTCTGTACATTGCATGGAAATACTTGTGGGTTGTGATGGATGTTTAGGCCGTACACTGGGCATGGACCAGGAGGTCAAAAACGAGGTGCAGTGGGTCTGGCTGTGATATGGGGCAAAGAGGAGACAAAGAGAGGGTGTACCCACTCCCTTGGGCTGCTGTGGGCAGCACTNTGTCTTTGTGTCTTGTTCAGTGATGTTTTAAGATGGTGTTTAAAAGGAGTAACCCTTCCACAGCGTGTCCTCCTCGCATTCTCCCACCAGAGAAGAGACCCCCCGAGCCCCCCGGACCGCCACCGCCGCCGCCGGCCGAAGGTGACCTCTCCAGCGCAGCCCAGGAGTTGAACCCGGCCGTGACGGCCGCGCTGCTCCAGCTTTTCAGCCAGCAAGAAACGGAGCCGCTCGCCCACGCCACCCACGAGCACCAACCCCCCCCGAGAGCC
>VXBZ01000318.1:113588-142984 GCA_013399135.1 Heliornis fulica | reverse complement strand
TCAGCTTGGGAGATTCTGGGATTATGTGACTGTAGTTTAGACCAGGTGAATATTAATGTTTCTTCTCTACCGCAGCCCTTCTGCAGTGCCACTGTGCTCCTTCTGTCACTGCCAGGCAAACACAAAGCCTTTCCATTTGCCTAGAAACTTACACATGATCGATTACCTTTTAAATAATACACTTTGGGGAGCAACTGACCTTTGGCTGAAGAACACAACATCTGATCTTGTAACTATTGGAAAAGTATTAGATCAGTGTTTCAGTACCGGCTGCACTTCTATTTATGGGCCTGACGCACTGACTGGCAGTGCTGTGATCGCTTGGTGGAGAGTGGACAATGGAAAGTGCTTGCAGCAACCAGGCTGTCCTTAGTTGTCAGTCCTTTGAGCTAATCTCATCTCTGTATTGCTCCCTACTCCCTGTCCCTCCCAGTGCCCTGCACACTTCCATGCTGCTTCCTAGCCACAGACAGGTACATTGCAGTTGTGCAAGATGCTCAAGGTCACTGGTGGGCAGAAGCACTACTCACTCTTCCTTTCTCACCACTGTGTGAGGAGGTGTGGATCATCAGTGAGAAGGGAAGGCAGCTCCAGGGTCCATTAATCCTTCCTTGCTTCAAAGAACTTGGAAGTGGGAAAGCCTGCCAAATATTCCAGCAGGAATAGAGGGACTTGATTTGTCAAACAGACTCATGGCCTTTGGGATTGAATGCTCTGTGTGTGTGTCCAGAGAATAGAGAAGATGGAGCAAGAGGAGAGCCCTCACCACATGCCAACAGGTTTGCACCCTGCAGTCCCCCTGGCTGACAGAACAGGGAAGCTGTGACGCTGGTGGCAGAGGCGGAGCTGCGGGCCCTTTTCCTGCTGAGCCCCAGAGGCGGTGGCAGTGCCGCTGGTCTCTGCTCTGGAGCAGGACAGTTTCAGTCAGTTGTTAGGGGGTAGGATGCTGCCATAACTGTGAGGACAGGCTGGGGTGCTAGAGGTGTTGGTCCAGTTCCCTGAAGGGGTTGGGTTGACACTTGAACTGGAAAGCATGCCAGAAGGTCAGCACCACTTTGTGTTAGCACATGCCCTCCTTGGACACTGGCTGCTCCTGAAGGCCTCCAGCAGCATGGCTGCATTCAGCTGACCATATGTTTAAAACTGTTGTATAATGTTTAACAGAAGTTTCAAAACAGGAGGAAAAAAAAATCATGTCCTTACTATTTGTCTTGCCTTCAGAGGATCTGGAAGCTTGAATAGTACTTTTTTTTTTCTTTCTTTGCAGCAGTATTTTACACATCTCAAACCTATTGCCTTCCCCAAGACTTCATAATTTTTTTCTCAGCTGGTCTGGTAATTCTTCCAGTCTATCCCTGTAGGTCCAGTTTTTCTCCTCTGGATTCTCTGCACTTGACTGCAGTGCCCTAGATGGACTAACTCTGGTTGAGGCTGTTCCTCACCTCTCAGGCTGTTTTCTGTCTCTCTATAGAGGATAATGTTTTGTCTCACAGGTATGTTGCTATAAAGTCTGAGAGATGCACATATTTAGTATTGACTTCTCCCCATCACAATAACTGGAAGGAGGTTGGAGAGCCATGAGAAAGATTTACTTTCAGGCCTGCTTTTGTCCCCAGTATTAATCCTTGTTCAGACTATTTACCTTTTTTATTCAGTTAGTATGTTAGGAGCATCCCTAGGAAATCAGAAAGAGCAACCTGCAAGTGTGCACCAGTTCCCTTCTCCGGAGTGTAGAAAACAGGGTCCTGAGGTCAGCTTCAGGAGGTGTCCCAGGAGCTGATCTTTGGTGGCTTTGGAGTGCTCCCCACAGACTGAGGAACCTTTACTTTTCTGTCTGACCAAACATTCCCACAGGTTGCTGATACACATAAAAATGTTCATGTAAAAGTCTGTTGTTTGGAAGGAGACTCTGCTACAGGGCTAAGTTTGGCCTTAGCTCTGAATTCCTTGAGTGGACATAAGGCCTGTGACATTTTTGTCTCTGCATGTTCATCCGTTCTGTGCTGTAGCAATTAACAAATAATGAAGTTATCTTGGTTGGAAGGGACCTCTCAGATCATCAAGTCCAACCCTCAGCCATACCTGCTAAACCCACCACTAAACAATGTCCCCAGGCACCACATCTACCCAACTTTTAAATCTCTCTGGGGATGGCAACTCCACCACCTCCCTGGTTCCAATGCCTGACAACCCTCTCTGGAAGAAGTTTTTCCTAACATCCAATGAACCTCCCCTGATGTAACTCAAGGCCATTTCCTCTCATCCCATTGCTGTTTGCTCTGTTGATAATGTTGAGGATTTGTTATTCTGGGTGTTTTGTCATTCCACCCAAGCTGTCTGTCTGTAGAGGTGTCCTGAAGAGCTCTCATCGCTGTTACTCTGTTGTGCTGCAGATAAGGAAGGATGTTGTGACTGATTCAGATCACAGGGTCTGTGGAAAACCAACAGTTGGATGCTCCTGTAATTCTGCTGAGGAGCTGATTTGGGGTTATGCTGTAATGGTGGGGGCAAGTTGTACTTGTTCTTTCTTAAGGGAGCTCCCACTCTGCATGGCCAGCTTGGTAATGGACTTTTTTTTTTTATTTGCCTTTGGAGAATCCTGTTCCAATAAAATCTTCAGTGTATGTGGGAGTACTGAAACACAGACTATCTCATGTGGAACAGCTTCTGATCCCACACCATAAGCACTCTGCAAATAGCAGTCTCAGTTTTCACAATATTATGCAATAGTGATGTTAGTTTTCCAAACATCTCTAGCTAGCCTGGCCTTCTGCCATTCCTTCTGAGGATCCTCGAGTAACAGATTTTACTTGCAACTCCTAACAGAGGACTCAGAGGAAGTTGCAGCCCTCCCACTGTTGGCTGTCAGGGCCTCCACACTCTAAAGACTCTGTCTGGAAGGTGGTTTGACACACTGTGGAGTGCAGGGGTGTGCACCTGCTTACCTCCACCTCTCCTCTGCGGGCTTTTCCCTTGGGGTAACTCATTCTGTTAACCATTCTGATGTAATTCCAGTGGCTCCCCTGGAGTTTCTCACAGGTAATATTTGTTGTACACTCAGGAGCTGTGATTATGTGAGTGTGACTTGTGGTCAAACAGAGGTTTAAGCACTTTCTTTCTAGGCCTGTGTTGAACCTTGCCCTTGGGAGCAGAGATCACTGCTCAGCACAGAGACCCAGTAACAGCAGTGCTGTGTCACTGCCACATCCAGGAGTGTTACAAGAGTGTACCTGTATTGATTATGTTGCTGTAGCAATGTGGAACCTCACTGGAAATTGCTGTGGGAGACCTGCTGAGTGATACATTTGTATCATACACGTACTTTGTTTCTTGACTTTTTGCCATGATGCCAAGAGATACATTTTTTGTTTACTGGGGGAGAAAAGGGTGCTCTTCTCAGTTGTAATGCTCAGTGCAATTTAAGAGCATTCCTGATGCTTCTTCAAGGACAGACCATGGTGGTAGCCCGTTGCCTCTACACTCATTCAAGATGACAGCCGAGGTCACGTTATTTGCTCCTGTTCTCAAGTTACCCTTGTATAACACAAGAAACCCTTTTCCTATTGCAGTTGGATCACAGGCACCAACAGAAGGTCAGTGGATTGACCTGGTCCATTGGCTCACAAACATAACTTACTTAGTAAATATCTGATGCACAAACATCTAAATTCATCTGCATCAAATTGGAGTATCCCTGAGCTACAGCAGTTTCTAGCAGTGTTCCCAGGGGCTGGTGTTGGGTCCACTCTTGTTTAACATCTTCATTGAGGGCATTGATAAGGGAATAGTGTCCACCCTCAGCAAGCACCTGATGATCCAAAGCTGGGAGGAGTGTTGGACATGCAGGGATGCTGCACTGCCATTGGGTGAGACCTGGCCAGGCTGGAGAGCTGGGCAGTGAGGAACCAGGTGAGGTTCAATAACAGCCAGTGTAGGGTCTGGCACCTGGGAGGGAACAACCACAGGTATCAGGACAGGCTGGGGGATGACCTGCTGGAGAGGAGCTCTGTGGAGAAGAGCTTTGCAGAGAGATACTTGTGCCTCTTGGATGCAACGCCTGGAGTTAAAGCTGCTGAGAATTACCATCTCTGCAGACTGAGCCTTCCCCAAGTCAGCAGTGAGTTTATGTGCTCAGAGATGCCTTCAAAGGGCTGCAGTTTTACAGACAAATAGTCTCAGGCTTGCTTAATCCATCTCCTTTTGGGCTGACACAGACTGAGGCGCGTGTCTCTCAGCTGCTGTTGGAAATGCCTTCAGACCCCTGCTGGGCAGTGTCACAGTGTACCTCCTCTTGGGATGTGTGCTTCCCAGAACTCTCTGTCTGCACCTACCACCACACTTTGAAGCCGTTGCTGCAGACAGGAGCAGAGCCCGTTACTCGTGGAGCACGGGAGATTTGGGGGTTTCACGAAGTTGTGGAGTGTGTTACGACTCCTCAGTTACACACAGGGATAAAGAGCAGCAGAATCAGAGGAAAAACTGTCACTGTGTATGAGCCTGGTTTCAGAGCTGCAGTGCAAGATGGTGGATTCACATGAAATTTGGAGTTTGTTTTAAACACAGCAATTTACCTTTGAGACCCCTGGGGAATTCATGGCAAGGGTTTGCCCAAGGCATAGTGACAGACTTGACAGCAGAGATAAAACCAGATGTGCTCTGAGTCCTCCTGCCCTTTACTTGAAATTATTTATTTTAAAGGCACCTCACTGGTGTTAGTTTTCCTGTAACTCTTGTCAGAGATGAAGTATTTAGTGCACTTGTGACAGGACAGTGCATTCGTTCTCCTCTGTCCAGTGTAAGTGAGGTAATGGATGGGGGTGTT
This sequence comes from Heliornis fulica, assembly GCA_013399135.1. Taxonomy (NCBI): domain Eukaryota; kingdom Metazoa; phylum Chordata; class Aves; order Gruiformes; family Heliornithidae; genus Heliornis; species Heliornis fulica. The sequence continues at coordinate 138,162 of VXBZ01000318.1, read as the reverse complement.
CTCAGAGACAGCACAGAAAATACAGTCCTTATTTCTTACAGGACACAGGTACATCAGTCAAGCTGCAGCTAAAATTGATGTGGATTTTGATTATGATGGACCTCTAATGAAGACAGAAGTTCCTGGACCACGATCTAGAGTAAGTTCTGGAAGTATAGTGGCTTGTTGGTTGTTTTGGGGTTTTTTTTTCATTTAACTGTATTTAAAGTGCTAGAAAACAGATGTCAATCCAGACCTTCAACCTGACATGAGTAAACACACAACAGCCTAGGCACCACTTTTAGCAAGAGGCCGAGAATGAAAAGCTCATGAATTAAATACCCCTCTCAGAAAGAGAGACCTGAATCTCAACTGCCAACTTCCACATGAAGGAATGGAAAGCAAGAGTGCATCACTGTGGGGAAACATCCCATCAAACTGGGTTACTTGTGCTCCTGCTGAAACAGAAATGTAGTTGGCTTTTCATGATGTGAAATACAATTTTTGGTTCTGCAATGAAACAAATTTCAATGTGGTGATCACTGTTTTGCTTTTCAGAGTGTTTATGGGTGGCATTTTGGTGGTGGTATTTTTTAAGGAGCTGGCTTTCTAGAGCCAGTGGTCCAGCATCCCTTCAGTGTGCTTCTGGCTTCTCTCATTTTTCTGGTTTCTCTTTTGCTTTCTGAGTTCAGTTGATGTATGCAGAAGAGGCAGCTTTACCCTTTTGCAGGCTTACAGTTGAACTGTATGCAGCCTGTGCAGCTCTGCATGCCACAGCTCCTAGGTTGGACTGTCATGGTTGCAGGATGCACCATGAAAGTTCACGTGGCAAGTAGAGTTGCCTGGTAAGCACAAAAGGCTACAAGCTTTGCCTGTGATGTATGTGATCATAAAAAATCCATATGGGCACCTTCAGTATTGTGAGACTCTGATGTTTGCTTTTCTACAGGAATTAATGAAGCAGCTGAATGGAATTCAGGTAATTTGTCAACTTTTCTGAGTTTGGGAAGTGGTAATACTGTGATTTCAAACCTTGTTTTAAAATCCTGGGTTGTATGTTTGTCATGATTGCAAACAGAGATGCAACACTGCCCTGGGTTTGCAGGCTGACTATATTACATATGGGGTATAGATGCACATTTGAATGAAATATTTTTAGTAAGTTTTAGATATTGAAAAAACATTTTCCTGTGATCAGTGATTTTTCTGTGAACACTGTATGTGTCTTTTGAGTTTTTCAGTGAAAACAGAGGCATATTTGAGCTTAAAAGTATGTCACTAAGTGCATTCTGCCTTCCCAAGGCAAGCAACTCCTCAGAGACTGGGCTTCATTTCTGTGGAGTCTGTGCCTGCCCTTCCAACAGTCCCTCTTTATCAAAATAGCTGTGCAGTTAATTCCCATGCAATGGATATAACGTGTCTTTGTAGCTTACCATTAGGTGTTTTTATTAGATTTTGCTGTCCAGCTGTTAGTTGCACTTTCTGACACACTGATGCTTTTGAACCATGAATTGTTATTTCCTAAGAATGCAGAAGCTGTGCACTTTTTCTGCAATTACGAAGAGAGCCGAGGGAACTACCTAGTAGATGTAGATGGAAATCGCATGCTGGACCTCTACTCACAGATTTCCTCCATCCCAATAGGTAGGAGACAGTCATGCTTTGTCCTGTGTTTTGCTTTGTCCAGAGACAGCTGTTGCCTTGTCACAGCCACTACTGGAGAGGTTGGCTGATTGACTCAAAGACCTGAAGCTGGCTGAACGTGTGCCTTGTTATGCTCAGGAGTCACCTCACTGCTGGGAATGATGTAGTGGTGATTCTGGGTAGCTGAAAAAACAACAACTTCAACTTAGAGTTTACATGAAGTACTTTGTGGTACCTGGAAGAAGGTCTAGTATTAATCTTAACCCCAAACAACTTGAACCTGCAAGTTCTGTGATTCAGGTTGACTTTGTTTGCTTGGATTTGTGTACTGAATGATTCTGTAACAGTAGGTTACCATAACTTACACATTTTAACATGAGTTGAGGTGCTGTAGTTTACACTTGTGTCTCAGAAGAACTGTAGCTCCTGTAGGGAGCTGAAAGTGAAGGGCTGAGGAACTGTCATGCATATGGGAAAGTCCATTGATCTTTCTGTGGAGTGTTTCAAGAAGGAAGAGAAGTGAGGCAGAGATGTAGGCCCCAACTACAAGGAGTATAGGTTTCAGTAGGTCAGGTTTGTTCCTCATCCATGGTTCCTCTCAGTTGCTTAAAAATACATTTCTGCAGAAGCAGATATAGGAGAAGTATTGGGGTTTGGGGCAGTTTAAAAGGCTGTCTAAAACTGGTGACACAGAAGTGCGTGGCAGTGCCTTCCTGTGGATAAGTGGGTTTGTTTCTGCCCCAGCTGACATTCCTCAGTCATGAAGGAGCTGCATACAGCACAGTGCTTCATGGAGATGGTCAGTAATGGCTTCATCATATGTTGCAACAAGAAGTAAATGGAAATTTAATACCTACAGGCTGACCTAAATCTAACTGAATACACAGCATTAATTCATTTTTTGAAGTTATACTGAGTTGCAGGACTGACTGTCTGAAGCTGCAGAGGTTGCTAATGTCCCTTTTGGTGACAGAGTGAGTGTTTACACTGGGACACCAAAACAAGACTGCAAGGTGCTTGCTCATCATCTGTGCTTATCTCTGTGCAAATAAATCCAGTCAAGCCTTTTGTGGATATGTCAGGATTCCACAATATCTAATAACGATCTGCTGCACTGAAACTTACTTATCAGCAGTGGTGAGAGGTAATAAGTGCCTGTGTGGAGAGGTAAGAATTAAAGTATGAAAAACCTGTAGGTAAAGATGTTCTGGGCTGCTTCTTGCAGGAAAAATTGAAAGGTTCACCACAGGTATTTTTTTTTAATTTGAAGCACAACATACTCATTTCACCTGTATCTGATGTGGAGTTGGAAGCCTCACAGAGCCAGGTGCAGGAGAGGTCTGTGAGTATTTGCCCACGTGTGTGCTGGGACAGCAAGTGGAGCAGTACACTTTCCAGCACAGGGAAGGTCTGTCCTTGCATGGCAAGGTGCAGAGAGCTGTGGTTGGCATCACTGGCAGCAGCCTGCAGCTCAGTGCAGATGGATTCTTTCAATTTTCTCCATCTCATCGTTTTAGCAGCCTCCAGGTTATTTTCCTGTTTGTGAGCCTGGCAGACATGACCAGTCCTGTTGCATGGAGACATGGCAAGCATGATGAAGTGGGTGCCCTTCTCCTAGGAGGCAGCTCTGTCACTCCCTGCAGGAATCTGGGGTGGATTCTCAAAGCTACAAACCCCTGCAGTGGTCTTGATGATTAAACAAGTTGCTGTCTGTTGGCCAGCTCACCCTGGAGCTTTCTGACATTGGTTCTTCCCGGTGTGGGTGGTATGACTGAAGCAGCCACACGAATGGATGTGGTGTGTGCAGACCCACTCCTCAGGAGGAGATGGGCTCTGATGAGTCTCCATGCCACAGGGACCCGTTGAACAGACAGCGTGGGGAAGAGGATGCTGGACCCCACAGCCTGAAGAGAATGGGAGAGACGTCTTGTCTGGGTGGGAAAGGATAAGTTACTGGTGATAGAAGCCTTGAACTCATCTTACATAAGAGAAAATGCAGAGTCCTCTGTGTTCTCCCTGCTTCTTCCTGCCAGCAGCAGCATTGCCTGTTCTCACAAGTGATGCTGGAGCGAATGGAGCGCCCTAAGCAGCGGTACCTGGTTAGAAAGAAGTCTGGTAACCTTGAGTTCAGAGATGTCTAAAGCAATATATAGACTGGGGCTGTCAGTGGAACCACTGTCAGTGGCAGAGCTCTCAGATGTGCCACTGCCTCTTGCCTGGCAGCAGTTCTTCCCCTGGCAGCAGGTGCAATGCAGATTTAGTTCTCTGCGTCCCAAATAACCACTTGTATTATCTTCATAATAATTTTAGCAGATTCTTAGCAGCATGACATGCAGTGAAAACAATCTGGATATTTCCTTATTTTGAACAAAAATGTTCAAAGCTGAATTTATAATTGATTTAATGCAATAGCCTAATGCTCCATTGCTCAGAGAGGATAATCATGGCTGTTGTGGTACAACTAGACAGAGGAGTTCAGCAGCATGATAAGCTTTTGTAATAAAATTAGAGCGGTCTGACTTCTTCAGCAGTAGGGAAGATGAAGTTTCCAGCTGTTTCTACAAGTGAATATAAAAGATGATGTTAATTCCTGGCTTTGGCATTTCATACATTAGAAATCAGGCTTAAAATGAGTTTTCCAGGGTTACAACAAAACAACAAAAGGTTGCTTTGGGGTTTTCTCGTTGGTTTGTTTTTACACCAGATATGTTGGTTTAGCTGCAAGTGAGCAAGTTACACCATAGAATGGGTTTAATGGGCCAAGGAGTATAAATTAATCACCCTTGTTGTGTCAAATGTGAAGCATCCTTGATACCTTGAGATTTCTAGATCTCAAAGGGCAAATTGTTGCAACTTTTTCCAATTGGAAGTTTGTCAAAGTAAGGAAAAAGGAAGGGAGGAAAAAATGGTCATAAGAGAAAGTGAAAAGTGCAGAATCTCTTTCTTAGAAGACAGCTGCTTATCGAACAGGGCTTCTGGTGGTGATGGACAGCTGAGGGTGTGAGAGAAAGAAAGTTTTCCAGTTAGATATCTTGGAATAACTTATGGTTTGTGTAAGGCAAGAGACTTGGGTGCTTTTTAGTCTTGTAGACAGCCTGTTCCTTCTAATCTGCTGTTAATCACCGTGCTTGAACATTGGGGTCTGCAGGGGTGGAACATGCATCTTTCTGCTTGCAAGTAAGTGTGAGCATATAGGTGGATGACAGGCTAGCTCACGCAGGGACCGGTGTGTGCATGTCCAGAACAGCTTTGGCAGTCTTGCACACCGTGTCTAGGTCATGCTGCAGGGGGTGGCAGGGGTGAATGCCGTCCAGATGTGGTGGAACTCAAGAACCGCTGTTGGACAAACTCTGCTGGAGTCCTGAGGTTTCTCCCCACGGCTCCGCTGTGCCGGGTGTCCCTGGCAGGCGCTGGTGACAGAAGCCCATCTCCTAGAGGAGCGCTGTGGAACTCGCAGGGCCACCCTGCGCCATCCAGCTGCGGCTGCTGCCCTGCTGGTAGTTTGTTGCTACATTACAATGCCCTGAAATGACAATGGCTAAATGAGCTCTCTGTGGGAAGTCAGTAAATATCTGGATTTTTGCTTGTCTGCTTCTTACATCAGCGGCCAGAGACCAGGGAGCTGCGTGTAAGAACGGCATAAAGGAGGAATATCTATTTCTGAGTTGATTCTGCAATGAGGAAAAATCCAATTGGTCAAAAAGCACAGTGGGGGGAAAAAAGCTCTGTTGTGCTGGGAATAATGAGTCTGATGTTCAAGGAGGGTAAAAATCGCTCCCAAATGTAGCACCAAACAAAACACAAACCAACAAATGGAATCAGCTGCAGGGGAGCTTCCCACAGTGGTTCAGCACGTCAGAAGCTGTTGCTGAAACACGTGTTTGTTGGTCAGCACTCTGTGAGAGCCCCCAAAGCCCAGCAGGTCAGGGTTGGGTGAGTGAGAATGATCAGCAGCCTGCTTCAGGCAGGAGAAACTGGAGATGTGTCTACATCCCAGCTCAGTGGTGACAAACCAACCACAGCTTGTGGGATGATTTGGCAGAAGCGATGTCAGCTCTTAATTGAGGAAGAGGAGAGATTCACCTGTTGCACCGGAGAGGAACCAAAGCCACAGGGGGAAACCTAGAAAGGAGAGTGAGCAAAGTCAGTGATGACAGTCCCACAATACTGGGTAGAAACCATGGTGTTTCCATCAGGCAGGAAGATGATCCTGTGTTTAGCTATTGCCTGACAACAAATTAATTTCAAAGTCCCAGCTAATATTATTTTATAAAAGGGATAGGTTTGTCCTTCTGAAGAACTTCTACTATAAGTAACTAAAATATACACAAGTTACACAGAAATGGTTAAGCTTCAGAATAAAGTTATTCTCTAGGTTACTCTATGCCACTTGATTGAAATGAGAAAGAACTGTTTTCTTTGGCTTTTTTTTTTTAAATTAGGTTACAGCCACCCCTCTCTGATAAAGCTTCTACAGCAGCCCCAGAACCTGGTAAGTGCATTAAAACATTAAGTACTTGAAAGCATCTTGGCCCTCATGTGGTGATTTTCCTTATTTTCTCCCAAACTGATAATGGATGCCTAATGACTGGGTTTGAAGCATGGTAGGACCTGCTTGCTTTATTTCTCACTAGATGAAAATAGCTTAATAGTTTAAGAAGACACCAAACCCTCAGTGAAGCTGTGCAAGAAGTGAACATGTGGATGATGCAAACACTTTATGTGTTACCAGCCAGTGTTGAATCACAGTTCAAGCTTAGTGTTTCAAATTAATCATTTTAGCAATGTTTTGAATGAAGACTTTTGAGCCTGAAAGGAAGCACAAGTCCTTGAGAGGGAACAAAGTATTTTAAATATGCAAATGGTGCCCTGAATCTGGAATGGTAAGGGTGGATTGGGGTTGGGTTTTGGGGTTGGCAGGGTCGAGTAGTGACTTGTCCCCATCTCCTAAGTACCAAGCTGAGTAAACCACTGCCATATGCTTGAAAAATTGAATTCATCACTGAACCCCAGCCTGGTTTGGGTGGGAAGGGGCCTCAAAGCCCTCCCAGTGCCACTCCTGCCATGGACAGGGACACCATTCACCTGCCCAGGGTGCCTAGAGCCCCATCCAACCTGGTCTTGAACCCTGCCAAGCAATCATTAGACTAGAGCAACAGGATGGTTTCACAACAGAGCAAATTCCTCAATGAGTTATCTTGCTGTTGCCTTTAACAGGATACAGATAGTGGTTGGAAATAACCTGGATTAAATTATGGAAATGGTTGGAATGAAGTTGCAGTTTCCAACTTCATATTTCCATTGCTTGGACAGAAGCTTCGGTTCTGTGCAGACTTTATGCTCGTTTCAAGTTGTAACTGGTTTTGGCACAGTTGTTTATCTGTCCAGTGTGGGGGGCACAGAGCTCCCTGGCTGTAACTGCCTGTCAGTGGGTCCCTGTTGTTTGTACTGAGAGCAGTGACTCGGCCCCGGGTCCTGCACACCACTGCCAGGGAGCCACACAGCCTGCAAGGGCACAGCTCCAGCGTGGGACAGCTTCATGCCCATGTCTCTAGTCCTGGAGAGCCTCCTGGGTCACTTCTGAGTGCCCATTCTCAGGAGCAAGTCAGAGAGGTGCAGACATTGCAGCTCCCTGAGCAGGTTTGCTTTATGGGCACTCATTTCTTCAGGATAAGAAATTCTGCTGTCCCCAAGGCTAAAGTACATCGAGTATATTAAAAATCCACCAGAGGTAGAAATGCCAGAGTTAGCAAAGGTACATCCAGATATCATGGAAGAACTAATATTTCTAATATTTCTTATATTTACTTGTAAAAGTTCTTTCTGAGGAGGCAGTACCTTCTTCTCAGTGCAGCAGTAGGCAAAGTCAGATGTAAGAACCCCACCAAACCCAAAGACAAGAAAACCCACCAAGCCCTGGTGGCTGGTGGCTGGTGCCAATTTGCCAGCTGGAGAAGGCAGTGAGCAGCCATCCCATCGGGAGCAGGACTGCCCCCAGGTCCCAGCCATTGCTCCCACACAGGAGCACCCAAGATGTTATCTGTACCCTGGTGTCAAACCTCTGCCACTTCAGTGGTGAGGGCAGCACTGAGCCCCTCAGGACTTCAGGTGGGCTCACAGCTTCACATGGAGCTTCAGCAGCACCGTGGCTGGGAAGCTGCAAAGCCAGGAGGTGTGCAGACCTTGCTGCAGCATCAGAGCGTGCTGGAGTCTGGCTGCAGACCACCGTGCCAGGTTTACTGTAGAAGACCTTTCTTTGAGCAGTACAGCCTGAGGTAGAGCCCTCATTGAATACTGCCAACAGGAGCAGTGTTTTCCTGTAGGGATTTCTGTTGGGTGGGTTTGTGTGGGACTGCTGCAGCTTCATGTCCATGCTCCATTGCTCTCAGTACTGAGCACCTCAGTAACAGCAAAAAGGAAAATACAGTTTTCAGATTAATGGCATGTGTTGTCTGTTGACTGTGATGGCCCATAAGCAACTTCACAATAAATGTCTTGTACCTCTAACCCTCTATGAAAATTTACTTCTATACTGGGACAAAAAGCCCAGGAAGACTTCTTGCTCAGCAAAACCTTTGTGTTAATCTGCCAGTAACATCCTTGCATAGGATTTTTTTTTTTTGAAGCTGGAGTCTGTTGAAGCAAACATTGGTTTGCAACTGCTTGTGCCAGTTACCAAGCCCTAGCTCCTATCTCACACCACATCTCCTGTGATACTTGGTTTCTCCATGGAGTTAGAAGCACAGTGGGACAACTAGCACCTCTGTCTGCAGCCCACACATGGAATGAATGAGAACTGGGATTGAGGAGGGTTGATTGAAGGTTGTTGGAAGACATGGAGGCTTGGGTTGCCCTGGAAAGTGGAGTGTTTTGGGGAAGTCTGTCCCCTCTGGAGACCTATAAAAAAGTTATCAAAGCTCAGCCATTAATTTCAGTGATGACTTGTTACAACAAAACCAACCCATAAACAAACAAGTTTGGTTGCTTTGCTGCTTTGCAGTTGGCAAGTTTACTGAGCTTGTCCTTTTCTGAGCAAATTTAATTTAAAATAAAAATGAGCACACTGTGAATCAAATCAGATTACCTACAAAGCCTAAGAGCAGTACTGAATCTGTTCCAATCCATGTCGATTTCAATTAATCATGTAATGTGACAAATCCATCTCCATCAGTGGATGGAGGAGAGCGAGGGGTTTTCCAGAGCTCCTCTTTGGAATGTGTGGTAGGGCTCAGCTATCTCACCATCTGCTGCCCCCACCCCTAACTTACCTTCCTCAGAGGGGTGAATCCCAGTGTGGCCATTCTGAGGGACAATCCCTCTGAGTGGCCCAGGCGGTCTCTTGGCTGCCCTGCCCAGTGTGTGGGCTCAGAGCAGACCAGCTGCTCAGGGCTTTATCAGGAGACTTCACAGCCTCTGTGGGCAGGCTGTTCACTGCCTCGCTCAGCTCCTGGTGGAGCAGCTCGTCCTTATCCCCAGAGCCATCCTGCCCCTGTTTCGACTGGGGCTTCTCCGCTGCCGGGGAGCCTGAGGCCTGGCTCCACTCCCTCAGAAACCCCGCGGAGGTACAGGGGAGCTGCCTTCCTGCTCTCTCTGACTGGAGTTCAGCTGGGGAGATCCACAGTGATGGAGTTGTGTCCTTGGAGACTGCTTCAGCCTGAGTGGCTCCCGGTCCATGTCTGCTCCCAGCCAGAAATGGGAAGCAGAGACCTGGGAAGCCAGAAACCTGCTGTCGGAGTGGTTCTGTGGTGAAAGCAGTGCTGGGAAGGGTGGCTGGGCAGGCACTGCAGGAGGAGAGGTTTGCTTGCAAATCAGCAAGCCCCAAGGAAACAGTGCAGCCTTGAGAAGGAATTTCAGCAGGGTGCCTGGCCCTGTTACTGTTCCTGAGCTGCATGTGGCCTGTGTTGCTGAGTAGTGAGGCAGTGACAGGCCTCTCGCCACTGTCACCATGTGGCCCAGTACTGAACCTGCCTGGGAAGTGCATGCCAGAGATGCCGTGTCCGTGTCCGTGTGTGCCTGCGGTTTGTCGGGACTCTGTTTCATGTAGTGTTGTGTTGCAGATCCTTGGGGGTGTTGCCTTTCTCAGAAGCAGCCCCCCATTCTAGGTGTGCCTGGGTCTTGTTCCCCCCTTGGCTGGGGGACAGCTATAACCAGCCAAAGTGGTCTGGCTGGGGGGAAGGAAGTGCTGCTGCCTTAACTGAACTTAGATTTAGCTGCTCAAACCAAAGGCAAGGTTTAAAGTGTATTATTGCCTGTGTATAAGGAGCATCAACATAGAGCAATTGTAATGGCAGTATGGAAGAGGAAAAGACAGTGTCAGTTCACATGCACCTTTTCAAAGGTGTCTGGCAAGAGTGAAGTATTAAGGATTAGACAGAAAAAATATTCTAAGGTGTGAAAATTATTCCCTGCTTTTAGAACTCCTTGGGCCATGCCTACGACTTTCCTCGTTAGAATAAAATGTAACTGAGTGATCATGCAATGGGAAACCCTGGTGATTTCTTTCCCTCTGTCTTTGCAGAGCACTTTTATCAACAGACCTGCCCTTGGGATTATGCCTCCAGAGACCTTTGCAGAGAGCCTGAAGGAATCTTTGTTATCAGTAAGTTTGAGACAGCAGTGATGAGTTCCTGTGCTCTGTAGTCAGGGACATCAGGAGATGTTACAGGTGGCTGTTTGCCCACCTGCCTTCCCTCTGCAAGGAGCAAGTGCTTTGTCCTGGGTTAGCAGCTGAATGCACGATGGGACGGGTCTGGTCTGGTCTGTGCAGACACGGCCTCTGTCACTCTGGAGTCAGGAACTGATGAGACAACCTATTTCTCCATGCTCTCCTGAGAGTGGAGTGAGTGACTTCTGTCTGATTTACATTTGAAGGTCCTTGGGACTGAAACCGAGTCAAGCCCTCTAAGCTGCAGGTGAAATTACTCTTCATAGGTGTGGCTGGTCTCCCACTGCACTGGAGCTCCCTGTGTTCAGAACCAGCCAGTATTATCAGCACTTTTCACTACATTTGTGCTTAATGTTAGGGAGTAATTTTCCCCCTTCCTTTACAGGTAGCTCCTAAGGGCCTGCCACAGGTGATCACCATGTCTTGTGGATCCTGCTCGAATGAAAATGCTTTTAAAGCAATATTTATGTGGTACAGGGTGAGTAAAATACTATGGTGGGGTTTATTTTGTAGGTTCAGATATAGAAATGAGTGTTTATTCATCAAGGTCACGTTTGATGGGGCTCTGAGAAACCTGATCTAGTGAAGATCAGTACCTCCAGGGGGGGCCTACTAGAAAGATGGGGAGAGGCTGTTCAGTAGGGCCTGTTGTGACAGGACAAGGGGTGATGGGTTTAAAATAGAGGGAGGGAGATTTAGATTGGATATTAGAAAAAAGTTCTTTACTATAACAGTATTGGAGCACTGGAACAGGTTGCCCAGGAGGTGGTGGATGCCCCATCCCTGGAGACGTTCAAGGCCAGGTTGGATGAGGCCCTGAGCAACCTGATCTAGTTGGGGTGTCCCTGCTTCTTGCAGGGGGGTTGGACTAGATGAGCTCTGGGAGTCCCTTCCAACTCTAACTATTCTATGATTCTATGAAGATGTCCCTGCTCACTGGACTGGATGGCTTTTAAAGGTCCCTTTGAACCCCACAATTTCTGTGATTCTGTGATCAGAACTGTAAATCAAAGTAAGGCTTGGAGGTTGCCTTGTTCATGTTACTATTTATATTCAAATTAGTATAAAATCTGTATTTAAAAGTACATCTGAGTTTTCACTATATATTGATACAACTGTGGAAATTATGAAGAAAATGCAGACTGTGGTCAGTGTGCAGGAGTCACAGTCACTGTCTCCACTGGCTCTAGTTGGGAATATCAGCACAGGTTTGTGGTTCAGCCTGTTGGTCACAACTGAAGGAAAACCTTCCCTTAGGTTTTGGTGTTTTGTTTTGTGGTTTGTTTGGGATTTTTTTCCAGAACAAGGAGAGGGGTCATAATAACGTCACCAAAGAGGAACTGGAGTCTTGCATGATTAACCAGGTAACGTTTGTTCTTCAGCACAGATGGGCCAGTGGCTTGGGTTGACGAGGGAGGAGTGGGAGGGAAACTTGGCTTTACTGTCTCTGAAGTGGAATCTCGGGTTGGTAAATTTAGGAAATGGTGTAATGCAAACTGCTGCAAATAAATACCAAGACATGCTGCCTGTATTCTGCATCCTCCCCAGCTGTGAATCCTGGGAAGATCTCCCTTTTTTCATGACTTAATGTTTGCTAGAGAAGGGCTCACACCATACATTGCTCCACAAAGATACATGCAAATGTTTACATAACCACAGACCTGATTTATTTTTCTAGAAGTTGTGATTTTATGGCTTAAAACTGCTCAAGGGGTCGGTGCAGCTAATGTGCAGTTGATGGTTCCTTCTCCTGCTCCGGTGCAGTGCCTGAGCACGGCCGCCCTGTAACCGTGTGCCCAGTGTGTGGGACAGGGGCAGCCCCTGTGCAAGGTGCTGCTGTGATACAGCTCACCAGGCACTCGGGAGTGCCGATGATGTGCTCTGGGAGGTGAGGCAGGTTTTAGGGCACGGCACAGCAGCTGTTTGAACGGGTAAGCACAGCAGTGCGAGGGGCCGGGTGGCTGGAGAGCAAAGCTCTGCGTGTGCCACAAGAGGCGGCAGCGCAGCTCCAGCCACCCTGCTGAGCGATGGCCGTGGGGGGGGTCTGGGTCGAGGTGGGTGGCAGGGCCACCGGCAGCACCTCACGCTGACTGCCCCTGTCTGCTCCGCTTGCAGCCCCCGGGCTGCCCTGACTACGCCATGCTCTCCTTCATGGGCGGCTTCCACGGGAGGACCCTGGGTAAGCAAAACGCTGCCGGCAGCACCCCCTTCCCTTTGCCTCCTCCTGGCCACTGCTGTCCCTTAAAGCAGGGGGGGTTCCTCAAATGATGCCAGTGGAGCAGCTGCATGTCGATTGAAGGCTGGCCTGGAAGGCCCTTCCAGTGCAGAAGCACAGTATTGGAGTGACAGTGGGAGTTCATTTCTAGAGTTGTTGAAAATTCCTTTTCAGAAGGTCCCTCACTCTGAATCCAAGGCTTCCTGCCTGTGCCAGTAAAAAGTGAACTCCCAGAGTAAAATTGCCACAACATACAAATGAGATGTCACTCGTTTTTTGTTGGCTTAATCCCTGTTCTGGACACGTTGCCCGGAGTGCCGTAGTTCTGTGCTTTGCAACCAGTTGTCTTCGGAGAGGTAACACCATTCTCATGGAGCAGCCTCTTCAGATAGACAGAGTTTCCCTTGTTCTTCTGCAACAGTGTGTGTAGAAATGGCTGCTCAAAAACTAGAGCAATCCACTTGACCTCAACTACACCCAATTGCCCAGTATTTAAGAAAATAAAGTTTAAAAGTAGAGCAATTAAGAGAGTTCTCCAGCCCTGGTGTCAGGCAGTTTTTTCACCTCTTGGCATCTTTTTTTTCCTGTATTGTTCCTAGTCAGGTACTATTTTAATTTTTGCTTTTCTGGGTTTAGGTTGCTTAGCTACAACTCACTCTAAAGCAATTCACAAACTGGACATTCCCTCGCTGGACTGGCCCATCGCTCCATTTCCAAGGCTAAAGTATCCCCTGGAAGACTTTGTGAAAGAGAATCAACAGGAAGAAGCCCGCTGTTTAGAGGAGGTAAAAAGCCCATTGGCAGCTTTCTCTTGTTTTTGTTTGGAAGCAGTGAGCAGTGTTGGTAGGATTAGCTGCTTTCTGTGACAGGAATGTTTTCGGGGATTGGAACACCATGTGATTAAAGCACCATTCACTGTTGGTGAGGGTCAGAAGTTTGTCCCTACCTTTCAGAAGAAGAATCAGTTTACTGAAAGTGATGGAGGTCTCCACAAGTCATACCAAAGTGAAATTTCACACACAGGAGAAGCTTGTTGCATCGCAGTGAACTTGTCTGAAGGGTCTTTTCAGAAGGGACCTGGCCTCAGAGGAAGCCCAGCGTGTGTGTAATCCGCTGCAAAGAGAATCTGTAATGGTGTCTTGGCCTTTTCCACTCTTCCTCAGCAGCCTCGTGTCACACAGCCCAGTCAGCAGGGGCTCATGGAGGTCAGATCCTGCTTGACCCGCCCGGTCTCCTTCTGTGACAGGGTGGTCGAGGGCAAAGCTGTGGATGTTGTTTATCTAAAGGCTTTGACCCTGTAACCCACAGCACCCTCCTAGAGAAGCCAGCTGCTCGTGGGTTAGCTGGGTACACTCTTCACTGAGTGAACTGGCTGGCTGGGCCCAGAGAGTTGAGGTGAGTGGAGTTAAAGCCAGCTGGTGGCAGGTCACTGGTGGTGTCCCCAGGGCTCAGTGCTGGGGCCACTTATCTGTAATATCTTTACTCATGACCTGGATGAGGGGACTGAGTGCCCCCTCAGTAAGTTTGCATACAACACTAAGGTGGGAGTGTTGATCTGCTTGAGGGTAGGAAGGCCCTGCAGAGGGGTCTAGACTGGCTGGGTCAATGGGCCAAGGTCAATGGCGTGATGCTCAACAAAGCCAAGTGCTGGGTCTTGCATTTGGGTCACAGCCATCCCCAGCAGCACTCCAGGCTTGGGGCAGAGTGGCTGGAGAACTGCCCACAGAGAGGGACCTGTGGGTGTTGGTCGACATCCAGCTGAACATGAGCCAGCAGTGTGCCCAGGTGGCCGAGAAGGCCAAGGGCATCCTGACCTGTACCAGGAACAGTAACCAGGAGTTGGGGGTGGTCTTACTGATGAGGCCACCCCTTGAGTGTTGTGTTGAGGTTTAGACCCCTCACTGCAAGAAGGACATGGAGGTGCTGGAGCAGGTCCAGAGAAGGGCAATAGTAAGGATCTGGAGCACAAACCTTAGAGGAGCAGCTGAGTGAGCTGGGGTTGTTCATCCTGGAGGAGGCTCAGCAGGGACCTATTTGCTTTCAACAGCTACCTGAGAGNCATGAGCCAGCAGTGTGCCCAGGTGGCCGAGAAGGCCAAGGGCATCCTGACCTGTACCAGGAACAGTAACCAGGAGTTGGGGGTGGTCTTACTGATGAGGCCACCCCTTGAGTGTTGTGTTGAGGTTTAGACCCCTCACTGCAAGAAGGACATGGAGGTGCTGGAGCAGGTCCAGAGAAGGGCAATAGTAAGGATCTGGAGCACAAACCTTAGAGGAGCAGCTGAGTGAGCTGGGGTTGTTCATCCTGGAGGAGGCTCAGCAGGGACCTATTTGCTTTCAACAGCTACCTGAGAGTGTAATGAGGTGGGGGTCAGTCTTTTTATCCAGNGTTGGGGGTGGTCTTACTGATGAGGCCACCCCTTGAGTGTTGTGTTGAGGTTTAGACCCCTCACTGCAAGAAGGACATGGAGGTGCTGGAGCAGGTCCAGAGAAGGGCAATAGTAAGGATCTGGAGCACAAACCTTAGAGGAGCAGCTGAGTGAGCTGGGGTTGTTCATCCTGGAGGAGGCTCAGCAGGGACCTATTTGCTTTCAACAGCTACCTGAGAGTGTAATGAGGTGGGGGTCAGTCTTTTTATCCAGGACTAGCAATAGGACAAGAGGAAATGGCCTTGAGTTACATCAGGGGAGGTTCATTGGATGTTAGGAAAAACTTCTTCCAGAGAGGGTTGTCAGGCATTGGAACCAGGGAGGTGGTGGAGTTGCCATCCCCAGAGAGATTTAAAAGTTGGGTACAGGCGGTGCCTGGGGACATTGTTTAGTGGTGGGTTTAGCAGGTATGGCTGAGGGTTGGACTTGATGATCTGAGAGGTCCCTTCCAACCAAGACAATTCTATGATTCGATGATTTTATAAGCTCTTGCCCCCCCTTGGCTGCAGGGATTGTGTGGGCACAGCCCACAGCATGAGAAGGAAGGGTGGCCCAGCAGTCAAGGGGAAGCAAACCACCTGCAGGAACCAGAGCCATGGGGGTTGCTGCTGGATGCAGCGGGGTCCAGGGGCTGCTGTGTGTGACCGCTACCCTGAGAGCAAGACGAAGCATGTCCAGCCTTGGGAACCAGGAAGGCACATGGTGACCTTCAGAACTGGCTGCTGGGTTGTGGTGCACTGAGTGGAGCTCAGCACCACTCCAGATGACTGTTCAGAGCTGTATCAAAGAGGCTTGCTTAGACCTGCCTGGCTTCAGAGAAAACAGCAGGCACAGCAACGTGCTTCCCAGTGTCTGGTTTGCCATAGCTTGGGGAGGAGCCAGCTGTGATGCAAAAAAATCAATCCACAAATTAATCTGATTAATTTTAAAGTATTTGAAATGGGTGAGCTAGAAAAAAACAAGTTTCCCACATTACCTTCTTTGATACATTGGCTGAGTTTTGTGTTCTGACAGAATCTGTTTTCTTCTGTCATGCTTAGGTGGAATGACAGAATGGCACAGCAAGCTGCCATGGCCACCACGCTTAAGGGCTGATGGTTGCTAGAGCTTTCATGCCATGGTAGAGAAATATACAGCTAGGTACAGCGTGCTCAGGGTAGGATCCAGGGACAAGAGGGCAGTGTTAAACCCCAGGGGAACTACTTGTGTATTCCTTACACTGCCTGATACCTTTTCAGCCAGGAATGTCTGTGAGAAGCTGAAGTTCTGTTGCTGAGATTTAATCTTTCTAGAAGGAAACATATGAGTGTCCTGGAAGGACAATGCACCATGAATGTTTGGTTTCCAGGTGGAAGACCTGATTGTAAAGTACAGGAAAAAGAAGAAGATCGTGGCTGGAATCATCATAGAACCAATACAGTCAGAGGGTGGGGACAATCACGCTTCTGACGACTTCTTCCGAAAGCTGCGAGACATTGCCCGCAAGGTAATCAGGGATTTCACTGTTCACTCCCTGCTGGATAAACATATAGATGCTGCTTGGTGGCTCCAGGACCACCTTCCTGCCCAGACACTTTGCTCCACAGGTCTCCTCAGTAGTAGCTGGGATAGCTCTATACTCAGACACAGGCAACCCCTTGCCAGCACGGCGTTTCTCCTCTGTTTGATGCACACCTCATGGTTTCCTCAGTCATTCTGCTTCTGATGTCCAGCTGAGAGAGAAATTAGTCCAGGTCATCAACTGTGCATTTCACAGTAGGGTTCTTCAAATGATAATGCAAATTCTGTTGAGAGGGTTCAAACAATTTCAAAAAGGCAGGTTTGGAAAAGTGTTGCTTTTTGTTGACATACTTGTTAGTTGCAGAGCAAGGTTTAAACACAAGCTGAGTGCAAACAAAAGGGCTGATGCTCTGCTAAACCAGGGACACGGGGGAATTGTCTCGGTACTCAGGATGTGAAGTTCCCTCGGTAAGACCTACTCCATGGGGGTTTTTTCACTCAAAACAGTTGTGCTTACAGAGAACATCATTTGGAAAATCCTGTCCTGCCAAAAGAAAAAAATAAGCTTTTCCCATTTTTAAGAGCTGTTCGTGCACAGGAGATACAGTAAATACTGTGAAAGGTTTGTTGTGTCCAAAAGGAGGTGCTGCCAAAGGTACCTTTTTTTTTAATCACAGTATCATGACACAGCTTGATTTCCCTGTCCCAGAGTCTCAGCTAAATAGTCCTTCACATAAACCCCCCTGTGTTCCCCATCAAAATGAGCAGCGCTTTCAGCAGCCTCACCCAAGGTGGCAGCTCCTCCTGGATCACTGCAGGCCCCCAGACTGACCAGGTCATGCTGCTGGTGCTGCCTTTGTGACATGAATGCCAGACTCAGACTGCTGGCAGAGACTCCTTATTTAAAACAAGCAAAAGCCCTAATAAGGATGCTCTGCTTCCCTTGGAAGCTTTGACAATATCCCCAGGCTCTTCCCAGTGTTTTCATATCTCTTTCAGAAATGTTCAAGACATGCATTACATAAAAACATGTACTTTCTTTGTGAATTTAGGTAGAAAAATACATTTCTAGTGCATCTCTGAAAAAAATAGCTGAATTTTTAATTGTGGAATTGAGACATTAATATGGGGGCAAAGGAAAAGAGATGTGGAGCAGCAAAAGGAGTAGAAGGAGGAGTGTTGCCTGCAGAGGGCTTGTGTTTGTGTGTTTGCTCACTGCTGTTCAGAAACATGGACTCATTCCTTACCCTTCGCCTCCCTCTCCGCAGCATGGCTGTGCCTTCTTGGTGGATGAGGTGCAGACGGGAGGTGGCTGCACAGGGAAGTTCTGGGCACACGAACACTGGGGCCTGGATGACCCAGCTGATGTGGTAACATTCAGCAAGAAGATGATGACTGGAGGCTTTTTCCACAAGGAGGAGTTCAGGCCGAACGCTGTAAGATGTCCAGTGACTCTCAGACCCTGCTGGGGGGGTGGCGCGTTCATTCGTAACCGCAGTGTCTGGAAGGGACGAGTGTTCCTCCAGCTCTGTCTGGTTCCTGTTTCACAGTCACTGCTCTGGGCACACACAAAAGCTGGCATTGCTTCTTCACTTTTACTCCAGCTGTGTCAGTGACAAGGGTTATGAAGGCAGTGGGAGGGAGTGGGGAACTCACAAGCCTCAGGACAAAATCCATAATAAATGGGGATTTGAGGGGAGGGTGAGCAGAACCCAAAACAGGGAGAACAAAGTTCACATATGGAACCTGTGGAGGTGATGCTGTTTCTGTCATCCATAGCCGTGTTTCAGCATGGTGTCAGAGCAGCAAGACAGAACACACTATGGCTGGGACATAAAGTAGCTGACCATTGTTCCTGCTCAGCAGGGCAGATGCATTTTGGTCTTGCAACCAATAAAAGCTGGTCGGTTGGTGAGATTAGTGCCGGTTTCTCATACACTGTTTACATAGGTGTGATAACAGGTGCTTTATTACTGTTCTTTGCCCATTAACACATTCCACAACTCGCTCTCCCCCCTCTTTCCCCAGCCCTATCGGATTTTTAATACTTGGCTTGGAGATCCATCCAAGAACCTCCTGCTCGCGGAGGTCATCAAGGTTATCAAGAGAGAAGACCTTCTGAACAACGCGACGCATGCCGGGAAAGCGCTGCTGACTGGGCTGCTGGATTTACAGGTACCAGCCACGAGGAGGACACATGGGGGGAGGTGCTGCCCAGTTAGATCTCATCTAACCCAGTTTGAACACTTGCACTGACAAGTCCCACTGGTACCAGACCACAGCCATAGCTTGCTGCCGTAGTTACTGCAGTGTAAGCCTGAGTTGTGCCCTTCTGAACCGACATAAACTTTTACTGGCCTAAGGATGCTGGGTTTACAGGGCTTAATCTGGAATAGAGGAGAGCTCCAGAGTGGAGGGCATAAGCTATGGCTGGCTGCCTTGCCCTGCTGGGGGCCTGTGCTCTCAGCAGCACTTAGCATTTCACTGCCACAGGAGTGTTTTCTAAAGCCTTCACTATTTTTTGCAGACACGTTACCCCCATCTCATCAGCAGAGTGAGAGGAAGAGGAACATTCTGCTCGTTTGACACTCCAAATGATGCAACTAGGAACAAGCTAATTACAATAGCCAGAAACAAAGGTAAGGATGTGGGTGTGGGGTAGCTTCACATGACCAACAGCAGCGTGAGTAATGCTGTAACTCCTCCTGCTGGGACGTGTGGTGTCCCTGCACACCTTGCTGCTGCACTGTGGAGGGCAGAAGGGAATGCCAAGCAAAGAAGCTCCATCTGTCACATATCACTCCAGCTTGGAGTACTTGGCCATACAGCACTACAGCTTTTCAGTCCAAGATTTTGCTGAAGCTCCACACTGGATCCCACTAACGGTGGGATCAGCTCCAACCTTACGAGTGTTTTACAGAACAGCTCGTTACATGGTGTATCTCTGCAGTTAGTGGGGACTTGGGGAGCTCCTGCTGGCCCTCTGCAGTGAGGGGAACCTCAGCCAGAGACCTGTGTCTTTGGACATTTGGGAAAGATAGCAATGATGAGAGGAACTCCTGTATTCTCCTTCTAGGTGTTGTGCTGGGAGGCTGTGGTGACAGATCGATTCGTTTTCGCCCGACACTGATCTTCAAGGACCACCATGCCCACCTCTTTCTGAACATTTTCAGTGACATCTTAGCAAACTTCAAGTAAAAAGCAGTTCCCTCGTACCGAAGACCTGATCACAAAATTAGTTTGCATTAATTCATGTCTTCTCTACTTACCAGATAAGTGTAAACTCATAAACTAAGGTTTGTGTTCTGTCTGTGACGCTGCCCAAGGCAAGCTGCTCCATGCACACTCACCCCAGGCAAAGCATCGGTACCAGTCACCGGCAGGGACATGCAGCTGTCCAACACCGTGAGTTTGTAGAGGCGGTGGCCCCCATCCTCTGGCTTGGGTCATGGTAATCGCAGAATCCTCTCTTCTTTCCTGGCCCCAACTATCTGATTGTCCCACCATGATTTGGTACAGGCCCCACTCACAGGCAGCCAACCCCAGTACGGGTATTCAGCAGCAGGGAGAACAGAGCGCTGCCACACCTGCCTGCAGACCGTGCTGCTCTCCAGTGGCAGCTGGAACACAGTAGGTGTTTCACAGAAAGCTCAGCTTTCCACCACTGCCACGTACAGCATTTACAGAACAATTCCCAGCTTTTACCCTGACTACAGCCAGCAGCCACACCAGCTGGATGAGGAGAGCAGCTCTGTGCCCGCTGTCAGCGGTGCTGCTCCAGGGGCACTAACGCCCTCGGCCACATGTGCAGTGCTCCAAGCTGAACTGGAGCACTTGTACTTTCTGGTTTTTCCTCATCCTGGATTTTAAAATCTTTGCCTTTTCTTATAATCAGACTTGTAGAGAAAAAACTATACCCTGATGTAATCTGGCAAAGCTTAGCCAATTACAAGGCATGTTATTTCCACCTCAGTCGGCGATTAGAAGGATTGCAGGTCGTTTTACCGTAACACACAATAGCCATTAGCTTCTCTACTGCGAGCTCCACATGAATACCTGAGGTACTTTGTAAAGCTCTGTGGAGCCACTTGATCTGAGCCATTACCTGACCATCAGAGCCACTACAGCGAGGGCCCAGCCCTGACTGCACATGTGCAATGCAGAGTAAATCTGGGTTTGCTCTCTTAGTTGATTCCAAGTCACGGATGCTTCAGAGATCTAGAAAGCCACAGGATCAAAAAGCATCACTGGGTTGTTGATTTCTTTTCAGGGTTTGGATCTCTGTACCCTTTGCTGATAGCTTCAGGCTCACCTGAGCCAGGTCTGGTGCCTTTTTTCTTTCTCTTGGCTAGCAAACATCTGGATTTTGCTTACCCACTTTCTGTTCAGCACCACAACACAGGGACTACAGTGGACATCCCGCTTGCCCCACTAGGATCTGACCACAATTTTCAAGTATGTAAGAGAGCAGTTAAAAGACTGACAGGTTTCCTACAGCCATCACAACGTTAAAGGTCTCACCTCTCTGAGAAGCATTGGTCATGGTTTTCCAATGTTATCTTTGAGTACTGGTATTGGGAAACTCCAGTGTACTCCCTTCTGCTAGCTTAAAAACGATGGAATTTGTGTAAACCTTGGCATAAATTTGGGTACCAGCTGGTCAAAACCTGAGCAGGTTTTTGAACAGATGTTGGAAAAATCTGGGGGAAGGACTGTTGACTTGGTGTTCAACAAAACCTCACTGTCATCGCTGTCCCCGCACGCGTATCATCAGCAAGAGGAAAGTGAAACTGAGAGCTGTATTTCACGGCATCTTGGAAATTAGTTTGTTCAACATATCAGTGCAGTAGTCCTAGTAAATGTCTCTAGCAAGTCTTGTACTTTTACAGAAGCACAGGTTGAGTAATTTGAAGTCCTACCACATCTTCACTTTTATTATGAATACTCTAGGTGTTTTTATAATTTTTACTGACACTCAGTAACTGTATAATTGTGTACAACATCTTGATGAAATCATGTTAGAGAATACATAGGAAGCACTGCAGCTGAGCATATAAAGTTAATATTGTTTACAGCATACTGTGGACAGTGCCAAATAAATGTTGAAACAAATACTTAACTACACTTCATGGTGTAACTAGTAACTGTACACAGATTCATAAAAAAATGACATCTCATGTGTAATCAATATTCTTAAATAAATATTTATAATTGAACTTACCCAGGGATTCTTCTTTTACATCTAGCACATGCCTCAACTGAATGCTCACTCCCACTGTTCTGAGGACATGCAGCTTCCCTGAAACACGCTGTATGCATGCAGGCCACTGTGTGTTCCTGCCACGGCACTATGGCTGAGGCATGTTTCTCTTTTGCTTCTGATACTGCTGTACCACACACTATCAGGCAGAATTTAAAATACTGGGGCCCCCACTAGGAAATGTTCAACATAATAAACAGGAAACCAGGGTTAGCCTGTGCACTTCGCAGTTTTATGTACCATCACCAGCTGAGCTTCCCAGGGCCAGTGCCAGGCACAGAACACACTTTCTGTCAGTGAAGCTCAGTTTATCTTCCACTGTTTCAGTGACAGCTGTAAAAGCAGTGGAAGGAATCACCTTCAGTCTGACAGGTCACATACACCCCTACACGTTACATGTGACCGTCTGCTCCTCATTCCTACTGCGGTTTGGGTTTGGAAAAGGAGGAATCACACCAACACCAGAGAGTGGGACCACTGTCCTCAAGGACACAGGAGCAGAGGCAATCAGCCCTGCAAGTTCAACAGAACACAAAACACACATTTTCAGCCTTAGTCTGACCAGTTTTTGGGTGCCTTGCCTTTCTTTGCCTACTCTTTTTAGGTCAGGGCAGGCTGGGGGAGTAGGGAGAGGAAAATTACAGGCAGTACACCCACATCAATAAACACATCAGTAGAGAGAGACAACTGTATGATCACCTTCACAGAGCCTGCTTAACTCAGTCCAAGACAATGTTTGGTAATATTTACTGAAGTTTCTGCATCTCAAGTGTTACAGCACTGATTATACGTCATCCAAGACACACAGAAACATGAGGATATGCAAAGAAGGACAAGTAGTTCCAACTCAGACCATCAGGATCCAAACTGATCACAGACTGCCCCTGGAACTGAAAGCATGGCAGTTCGGGTATGTCTTTCCTTTATTCCAGGAGAAAAGCCAATTTCTATGAGAGGCTCCTGATGTTCTGTCCCAGGCTATAACTCACTCTGGCAGCAGTGTCTTGCAGCACTCATGCTTGTTTTGCCCAGTTACAATCATAGCCTGGTCGACCTGGCCCGTAGCCCCACACACCTTGCACAACTTCTATACTGTCCCTTCCTTTCATGAACACAGAGTGTGCCAGACATCCAGCATTACTTATCACCTACACGTGAGCCAAGTTTCAATTACAAGAGGCTCCCCAGCCAACCTAAAATTCACTAAAAGAAACAACAGATTTAAAGTGAGGATGCTCTGGCAAAGCTGCTGCGTGTCACTTTTCTCCTGGTTTTCCCTTTCGAAGCCATCTGAGAGGCCAGCAGGGTTGGCACCAGTAACCTGGCCACCTCCTGCACATGCCAGGCAGGACAGTTTATAGACTCAGAGCTGCTCCCGAGAGTGCACTGCAGACATCCTGTATCCAGCACAGGGGAGACACTGCTCACACTGTAAACAAGGATTTAATTCCGTTCTTCACTGTTTCCACCTGCAGGCTTCGCGTAGCAAAGTGACAGCAGCACATCCGTTTGGTAACGTAATTAAACTTCACAGACAAATAAGCACAATGAACATGCAACAAGGAAAATCACCAGCAATTAGCTGCTCATTTAAGTTCTCCAAATATTTGGGTAAACTTCTGTCTGTCTACAATCTGTCCATACTTAACCGTAAAATATAAAACATCTGTACTATCGTACTGCTTGAACTGGAGAAGTAGCTCCCCCTTGCTGTCCCCAACTTCATCCAGAGGTACCACTGTCTCTATGGGGCAGTAAATGTCGTTCCGTCTTCCCCAAAACGTCAAGTGTGCCACTCTGACAGTACGGCCCGATGCATTTAAGTAGATGAATCCAATAATTCGTCGGAAAAAGTAGCTCATCCCGTACAACATCGCACCGGCAAAGAGCGCAACGCCAGTTGTATACAGGAGAATACTCTGAGAAAGCTGGTCGTGCACATAGAGGTAGAAGACGGGAGGCAGCACGACCACGGCAGTGGCAGTCTGCAACAGCTTCAGCCGGGACAGCACCCTGCAGTACCTGATCCCCGAAAACCTGTAAACCAGAGTGAACTCCTCTCCTTTCTCATCCGCAGCCTTCTGTCGGGCCACATCAGCGGGGCCGGAGTGGTGCAGGCACGGAGATGGCTCTCGCTGTCTCCCAAGACAATCATTAACACCGTCAACTCGCCGACCGGGTGACTGTAAACGCTTCCGTGTGCCAAAAAAACAGGGTGGGCGAGCACCGTCCTTTTTGCACGACCATGTCCAGAGCTTGTTTCGCAGCCACCTGTCAAAAGGCGGTGCCGTGTAGCCCTTGGCCCTCACTCCGCACAGCCAAGCCTGCAAGGGAACATCCGCAAAGTCACCGCTCGGGTCATCTTCCCTCCCCGGTCACCCGCGCTCAGGCCGCTGGAGGCAGCTGGCTCCCAGCCCAGCTCGCCGTTACCTCACGGCCCAGGAGCACGGCGGGGGCGGGGGGTCCCAGCCGAGACTGGACAACCCCGCGGCACCCCCTGCCCCGCTCCGTCGTTCGAGCGACATCCCAGACCACCAGCCTGCGGCCGCCTCCGAGCACCGCGGGTGGCGGAGCCCGGGGCCAAGCTCCCCGACCGCAGCTTCAGGGGGCAGCGGCGGCGGGCTCGACGCGACGGAGGGCGGCCGGGAGGGGCTCGCTGACGGGAGGGCGCCGGACCCCCGCGGGCGGAGCGAGGGGGCCCGAGCACTCGCGGACACCCACGCGGGAGCGGGGAACGCTCCGCGGGGGGAAGGCCCGGACGTGCCCCTGCCGGAGGAGGGAGGACACGGGACGGGAGAACCGCGCCGCGCCCAGAAGCCGCCTCCCGCCCGCTGGCTCCTTTCCCCCTCTCCCCCCGCGCTCACCATGGCCGCGCTGCCGCCG
>VXBZ01000318.1:82242-113210 GCA_013399135.1 Heliornis fulica | reverse complement strand
GGCGC
This sequence comes from Heliornis fulica, assembly GCA_013399135.1. Classification (NCBI taxonomy): domain Eukaryota; kingdom Metazoa; phylum Chordata; class Aves; order Gruiformes; family Heliornithidae; genus Heliornis; species Heliornis fulica. The sequence continues at coordinate 113,205 of VXBZ01000318.1, read as the reverse complement.
TGGGGTGGGGTGGGGTAGTGCGGTGGGAGCGGGCGGTGCTGGTCCGGGGAGGCGCCGCCTCAGCCCTGCGCCCCGTGGCGCTGCCGAGTCACCTCAGGTTGGCCGCATCCACGCGCGCGGGCGGCACTGGGAGTCTGTCCCCTCGTCTGTTGCAGTGATCGAACAGTTTGACTACGTCTTTCCCGAGAACGGCCTCGTAGCGTATAAAGACGGGAAATTCCTGAGCAAGCAGGTAAGGGCAAAACCACCCTCCCTGGAGGAGCGGCTCCCCGAGCAGACATCTCAGGCGCCCGCTTCTGTCACAGGGGCTCCTGGTGCTCGGCCACCCAGCGACAGCCGGCGCCCTGCGCCTTGTTCTGCGGGTGGCCCCAAAGGGCTGTCACAGCCGGGGGCACCTGGTCAGGTGGGGACAGGGAAACCGGGCCGCAGCCTCTTGAGTCGGCTCAGCAGTGGGACAGGCGGCCTGGCCCTCTGCTCCTGCGGGCCTGAGGGAACACAGGCCTTATGGCCACTGGGCCACGGCGTTAGGAAAGCCGTGTCTGGTAGCTACTGTTCAGGATGAATTCCTGACTGCCTTCATCAGCTCAGCACAAGTAATGTCAGTATAACCCGCTCAACCTCCCATTCAGTGCAGTACTGAACATCCTTTCTTCACGCATGACTCTAGCAGACATTAACCGTGACATCTGCTTAGGCCTGCCCACCCCATCCCCAGCTGGAGCAGGTGCTTGGAGGGAGCGTCTAAACTCTAGAGTTTGGCATCACAGCTTAAAACCATGGAAGTACTGAATTAAAAGGACAAGATGAGCCTTTAGCTAGCAGGGCACACGCATATGCAGAGGGCTGCTTGGTGCAGGCATGTCTCCCTGTTGTGTTGGCCATGCCTGATGAGCCCTGGCTGAGCCCGCCTTGTGACTGGGTTTTACACTCATGAGTTCAGGAGCCCTGGCTGAGTGTGTTTGTTTTGCCAGAACATCCAGGGTCACCTGGGCGAGGACATACTCCAAGATCTGATCAACTACTGCCTGAGTTATATTGCAAAGATTAAGCTGCCAAAGAAAAGGTATGTGAATGTGCACAGCTTGGCATCCCCTGTTCTCTGCTGCTGTGTGGAGCAGCAGCATCGTGTCCAGCAGGCTGCTCAGCAAAAGTTGAGCAGTTGATGTGCATTTTAGGAGCATGGTGTATGTAGAGCAGAGCTCAATCTGTGCATGCAGAGACACGCTCCCAAATGCAGCGCAGGGTCTGAAGCATTGAGTGCTCTTATGGAGAGGGAAGGCAGTTCAGCTTTGGAATGGGAGTATTTCCTGGATGTGTTTGGAATTCAGCAGCACGATGTTTTCCAGAGGTCAGAAGCATGCAGCAACATCCATCCCACAGGGCAAGTGAGGGTGCAGCTGCTCAAGATGTTAATGTGTGCTGAAGGAGAGGCTGGCTAGGAACGCTGCCAGGATTGCTCCAGACTTAGCTGCTTTACCCCAAGGCTGCAGACGGACCCATTGGGGTCTGAGAGTTGGGTCATACTTTTAACACCAAATCATATTTTTAAAGTCAGCATGGTGCTGGAGGGGGTGCCAGATTCAAAGCAAAGTGCAGAAGACTCTTTCATGCCCCCGTATATGGGGAGAGGCTGAAGGGTACATCTGATTCCCATTGTTTTCAGAATTAAATGTGGGTTCTTTTTGATACCAGGTATTTTGAGCAATCTCTCATCTGTTTTCTGTCTTGTTAATTCCTCTCCAGGGGCACGTTTATTGAGTTCCGAAATGGGATGTTAAATGTGTCACCCATCGGAAGAAGCTGCACTCAGGAAGAACGACTTGAGTTCTATGAACTCGATAAAGTGAGTTACAGACCTTGAAAAAATGCCCAACTCTTCTGGAACAGGCAGTTATGTCTGGGTTATGACTTCTAAAAAGCTTTTACACTTTGTGCAGTTTTTTTCATTCTAATCCACCTTCAGGACATAGAAGGCAAATTGTTTTGTTGCAGAAGGAATGAGTTTGGCTCCTGTTTCTTCTAACCCTTTGTCCAGAGTACTGAGCATCCTGCCTCTGCCGCAGGGTCCCTGAAAAACCTGGTCATGCATAAGACCATACTTCCCTGCAGCACTCTCTAGTGTACCAGCCCATATCCATGGAAATCAATGAAACTGCTCCTTTTGACATCTCTTTAAAGCCCTTTCAAGCAGAGTCTAAAAGTTAAGGTCGTTCACCATGTATTTGCCTTTGTATGCAGCTAAAGGCACAAAGCTGCAGTGATTGAACAGAGGCATCAGCGCTCTGCTGCACTGTAACGCCTGTTTTTGACCTGATGCAAAACCCACATCCCATTCCTCAAAAGCAGTATTTGCCTGTGTCTCAGTGATACATAAGCCCAAGGAGGTTTTTTGTTTAAGCATATGGCATCAGAAAGCCTAGGGCCAGTTTTGACACTGCTTCAGCCTCCCTAGAAGTGAATGTTGCTGGAGTTGAAGCATGCTTCCCTTAGTCTCTGAGGTGTAGAGGTAGAAAAGCAGATACCGCAGTGTGCGTGTGAAGTTTTCTCTCATTTTTTAAGAGTTCATAATATTAAAGTGGAAACATTCTCAGCATGCTTTCAGGAATAATAAATAAAGCTGTACCACTCTCATCCTGGTACTGAGAGCTCTGGAGAGCTTTGGGGTGGATTTTGGGTTCTCTTTTTATTGATGGATTAACAAACTCACGTTTGGTTTTGGTTGTGTTTTGTTGTTGGGTTTTGTTTTCCTTTTTACAGAAGGAACATATAAGAGAGAAATTTGTAGCTGATTTACGAAGAGAATTTGCAGGGAAAGGCCTCACATTTTCTATAGGTAACACACTAAAATAATTTCATTTAAACACCATTTAACCTTTCACAGCTGCGACATCCATCTCCTGTGTGTGGCAGCTGCTGTCACTGGGGGGTGTGGCTGCAGGCACTGTGCACAAGACTCTCTTCTCCCTCTTGGGCTTTCAGTTGGTGCATTTTAATTGAAGTCTCTTCAGCAAAGAGAGCACCCGTGCTGGTTCCAGCTCTGTGTGCTGGCAGCTGCGTGCCTGACTCACGTAGGAGCGTGCTGCATGCTGCCATCAGCAGGTATCTCTCCTGGTAGCAGCACTTCAGCGCAGGAGTACGGCCCTGTCACGCCTCCGTGCCTGCCGCAGCGGCCCTTGCTTGGGGCTGCAGCTGCACTGTGTGGGAAGAAATTCCAAAAGCAAGTGCTAGTCTGAGAAGGGGTAAAAAGGGGGAATTCTTTTCCAGGCACGTTTTGTCCCGCTCCCCCAGCTCATGAACACGCTCTGGCCCTGGGTCAGCTGTCAGTGTTACCGAGTGTGGTTGCCATTAGAGCGGTTAAGGCAGTACAGCTCCTGGAGCACGGTGCAAGTACCTTGTAGACACCTGCTGCAAGTGTGCTCTTCTGTACAAGGATTTGCAACTGGAGCAGCTGCTGGCCAGTTGCAAGAGGACTATTTTCTTCTTTTTCTGTTCTGAAGGGTTTAGAAAGTCATTTGTGAAAGACTGGTTGTGTTCATTCCCATGGTTTCTTTCTAAAACTAGAAAGTGGAAATGTAATTTTTAAGAAAAGGTCCAGTTTGTTGGAGAGTAGCCAGCATTTAGGTACATACTGAGACTTTTGCATTTGTTTAATGGGTAGAGAATAATTTGTCACACCTGTAACAAGTGATGCCCTCTAAAACACTTGCTCTACTTGTAAGACTTAACTCCACGGTCTCATCACATTCCTGTGACTTCTGCAAAGCTCCCACAACCAAAGATCATAATTTCCTGGTTTAGTTTTTCCCTACTTAATCTCTGCTCAGAAACATGTTCTTAAAAATAAAGCAACATTTTCTTGGGTTGTGTCTGTCCTAGGAGGCCAGATAAGCTTTGATGTCTTCCCAGAGGGCTGGGACAAGAGGTACTGCTTAGGGATCATCGCCGAGGACGGCTACGACACTGTGTATTTCTTTGGGGATAAGACCATGCCGGTGAGTGTGCTCTTCAGTGCTTATGTGGACAGTGGATTTTGAACCTGCAGCTAGCAGTGCAGCACTTCCAGGGCTGGGAAGCAGCAGGAGCTGCTGCTGACTCAGCTGAAAGCAAAGACTTGGTGTTGCTTCCTGCATCATGTGAAGCTGCAGCAGTCTGGGATTGCCGCTCTGAGCAGTGCTCAGTCCCTCAGGCAGCTCTGAAGGGATTGTCACTGCATCAGCCCAGTAGCCAGCACAGCCAGAATACTGCAGCAATAGTGAGGGATGCACAGCTATGATTGAACTATAAGGAAAGGAAAACAATGCCCAACTCTTCTGGAAGAGGCAGTTATGTCCAGGTTATGACTTCGAAGAACTTTTTAGACTTTGTGCAGGTTTTTCATTTTAATCCTCCTCCAGGACCTAGAAGGCAAGGTTGGTTTGGATGATGTGAGGAAGTGAACACCAGGCCTAGTGTTCCATAACAAACTTGAAAATTGTTGCCTTACAAGAGCTGTGAAGTCAGCAGGAGGCACAGCTGGGGCAGGAAGTTCTCAGCTGAGTGTGTGTGTGGTGGGCAGCAGGCATTTCAGCACACACCTGCTACAAGCAGCGTGCAAAAATGTAACAGCCCTGGCTTCCAGGGTCTCAGCCTTCTGGGAGCTCCCTCTTCAGACTTCACTGCATGTGGTCCCCATACCCACAACTTCACCTCTAGCTGAACAACATTAAACCTGTTTTCCTCTGCTCTTTCCAGGGAGGGAACGACTATGAAATTTTCAGTGACTCCAGAACAGAAGGCTACAGTGTCACATCCCCACAGGACACAAGAAGAATCTGTGAAGAGCTGTTTTTCAAATAAAAGATGGTGAGGACTCAACCCTGGAAGACGGTTAAGGCAGCTTAGTAACACCAGTCATCTTCCTTTGGCCTGTAGTCAGCTGTGTAATCAGTTGCAGAAGGGAAGCTGCAGTGCAGAGGATTAACAGCTGTAGAGGTTGTTTTATATACTACCTTATTCTGTAAAGAGATGGATTATAAGCCAGTTGACATTGTTCTCATTTAAAACTGGAAGATATGTAAGACAGATTTTATTTATTTATTCAGGTAGAGCTGAGCCCCCTGTCACTGCATGGTCAGAAGGTATCTCCAGTCCACCATCCTGGGACAGGCTGATGCTCCAGTTACCTTGCAGTGGTTGTGGTGCCAATACACAGTACAGCTCATAGTACCATACTTTTTACAGGCAGTTTTTAAATTTAAGCAACTTTATTAAATATTTTAAATCAATTAAATCAACTTAAGCTTAGTAGAAAAATTATTTTTCTGATTTTCCCGGTAAGACAGGAAGGGTAGATGAGATTCCAATACTAAAAATCAAAAGGTGTTTCTATTAAAATTCAAGCTGAAGCACAACATTCATTCTAATTTAATACACTTCCCTACTGGCAGATGAGAAAAGTAAATCTTGTTTATGAATTGTTTATTGTAATTTACAGAAATCTATTCACATTTGTCATTTTGACAAATAAAACATGTAAAGCAGCACTCCCACCTGTGGCCTGTCTGTATGAAGCAGTGGTTGACATGACTCAGGTATCCCATAAACTAAAGCAGTAAAGGGCAGAATTGAACCCTGCATGAAACCAAAGCCTGCAAAAGGCTGTGTGGATGAGCTGTGCCACCCTTGTGCAGCTGAACCACTGCCCACCCCCCTGCCCACATGCCTGCAGTGCTGCTGCAGCACAGGAGGGCTGAACAGGGCCAGGTTTCAGTAGGTGCTGCTTCTGGCACACACATCCACAGTGTATCTGATTGGTTGGTGCTTAGTCACAGAATATCAGGAGCTAGAAGAGACCTCAAAAGACCATCCAGTCCAACCCCCTGCCTCAGCAGGATCATCTGGAGTAGATCACACATGAACGTGTCCAGCTTGGTCTTCAATGTCTCCAGAGAAGGAGACTCCACAACCTCTCTGGGCAGCCTGGCCCANAAGATGTTCCACTCCATCATCTTGGTTTCCCTGTGCTGGACCCTCTCAAGGAATTCTATGTCCTGGAACTGAGGGGTCCAGATCTGGACACAATACTCCAGGTGGGATCTCACCAGGGCAGAGCAGAGGGGATGAGGACCTCTCTTGACCTACTAGCCACGCCCCTGCTAATACACCCCATAATGCCATTGGCCTTCTTGGCCACAAGGGCACATTGATGGCTCATGGTCATCCTGCTGTCCCCCAGGACCCTCAGGTCCCTCTCCCCTGCACTGCTCTCCAACCTATCCTGGTCCCTGGGGTTGTTTCTCCCCAGATGCCAGACCCTACACTTGTCCTTATTAAATCTCATTCCACCTCCCCCTGCCCAGCTCTCCAGCCTGTCTAAATCCTGTTGAGTGGCAGCACAACCTTCTGGTGTGTCACCACCCCTCCCAGCTTGGTGTCATCAGCAAACTGCTGACTGTGCTCTCTCTCCCTCACCCAGGTGCACAGCTCCTGCCTGCAGCTTCTTTGCCTGTGCAGAGAATTCTGTGCAGGGCCAAACCCAGTTTGTTGTCAGCCTTGAGCACCATCATCCAAGTGTTCCACCCACACAGTCATGCCTGAGGGTCAGCCTCACAGGCAACCCGTTGCCCTCCAGGGGTTGGGGGAGTAAACCATGCAAGACTGGCCCCTGCCCTGCTCCTCACCTCCACTCAATGTTTGCTCTGCCAGGCCCAGCCCCCAGCAGAGCTCTGGTCCAGTATTGGTGAGTAGTGGCTACTCTGACCTGGAGCACCATCCCACAGGTCCTGGCTCCCCCGAGGTGATCAAGCCCCATTAGACCCTGCTATAGCTTAATACAAACATAAGCTACTATTACATATACTGGAAATAAGTGTATTTACAGAGTCATAGTACACAGTACACACTAAGCTGTTGCACACCTAGACAGCTTGCTAATCACACTGGCATATCACACTACCTGTTTGTTAAAATGATGCCAACACAGGTGCAGGGACCTCCAGTCTCCTCAGTCTTAGAACTTCATTGTTGTCTATGCTGACTACACAGCAAGCAGACAGAAGACATGTTAAAGCAAGGTAAGAGCTGAATTTATTTTAAAGGAACCAGAGTGTGATATTTCAACAACAAGGCTAGCATTAAAACCACCACTGCAAAGTTGCAGGGTCAATACAAAGGAAACCATGCCCAGAACTCACAGGCAGGTTGTTAGTATCACACACCATGATGTAAGACAGGCACAGCAAAGGTGAAACAAACCCTCACCATAGTTCCCAACCTCTGCACATCTGTGCTCTCCACAGGTCAGCTCCTAGAGCAGCTTCTGCAAGTAAAACTGCAGCCAGGCAACTGCAGCTGAACTCTCACGTGACTCACAGAGGAGGGTCATGCCATCTTTCACATTAATTTTATTTGCAAAGTCCATAAAAATGCACTTTTAGGAACAGAGAGAAAACCATTTCCTGTGGAAAATAAAACATAAGTTGTAGAAGGCCAACAGGAACAGACCCGAAGTAGCTGCACCACAACTACATGAAATCTTGCAACAGAGCAGAGTCAAGGCAAGAGCACCCATGTCACATCCTCCTCAGCTCCTTTCCCAGAGGAAGAGCCACAGCACCTACTTCACCACAACTGCTGAGCCTGTGACATAACTCACAGGATTTAACCCAGCTGTAACTCACTGCTGGTGCAACACCCCAGCAGCCAGCGGACTCAGGGCAAGACGATAATCCTCTGCTTTGTCTTGGCTCAGGCAGTGCCAAGAGATGCATTCATTGCTTCACAGCTCTCTACCACTTACCTTGAGGCAAGTCTTTCAAATTTTGAAGGTTTCTGTTTGGTTTTTAATAGTGGCCTCTAAATCTGTTGCTAATTAGCCATCAAGGCACCCATGTAAGTTCACAGACAGTGCAGGTGTTAAATGCAGCCAGCTGGAGCCCTGCAGACATGCAGCATGCAAAGGGCACACACAGCACCAGCCATGGCCACCAGCCCGTGGTCCTAGACACAGCCCACCCTGCAGCTGCCTCTCGGCAAGGAACCGGCCTGCGGCAGTGGACACGTCTCCTCTCCAGCACCGCTGTCAGCAGTAACCGTGCTCCAACCCTTGGGAGGGCTCCGGCAGCTCCAGGGGCTGCAGCCCTGCCTCAGGGGGCTCTGCTCTCCTTCAACCCTCTCTCCAGCTCCCCGGGCAGGTCCTGCAGTCAGCTCACAAGGGAAAAGAAAAGCCAAACCTTACTCTCCATCAAGCACACACACTCAGTCTCTTTAAAACACGTTTTTGTAAACACATTACACTAGATTTTTTCATTAGCATTTGAATTGCCTTTTTTTCTTTTTTTTAGGCCAGCTGTATAAACAGGAGTTTCAGCCTGCTTCTGCTTTATTGACAAGGCCGTGTTTCCTCCACACAGCACCCACACAGACATGCTTAGGACAGGAGCCCTGCAGCCAGGCGTTTAGCAGTGATGGTGCAGGCAGCAGCTGTGCTCCCTCCGGGACGCTCAGGAGCTGACAACATGCCCTGACCAGGTCTCATGCTTGGTGCCAGGTGCTAGATGGGTAATCACCACCTCCACTGCCTGAAGCTTCTCATTCTTCGGAGGGATGGTGCACATCTTGTAGGTGACCTCATCACCTGCCACAGGGACATACTCGCCTTCAATGCTGCAGAGAGGAAGCCTCAGTTAATTGTAAAGACAAACACAACTGCTCTTCCACAGCTTATTTAAATTCTTATCACAACAGTTCTCAGGCACACAAGATAACACCAGGAAGGGAGCACAGCATGGACAGAGGTGCTGCCTGAAGGTATCCAGCACTTTAAGCACACTGAAGGAGATGCAAAAGCTCAGGTCTGGCTTCAAAGCAGCCCCAACAGAGGCAGTGGCAGCCACAGACTGCTGTGTGCCAACTCTAAGAGGCAGAGGGGCCAGGAAGGTTTGTTCTCAGCCCTGATTCTGCTCCCAGTTTGCTTACACCAGCTAGTGTCCAGTCCCTACTGTCACACTCCACCAGAACAGCATCACAGAGGAGCCAGAAGAGATGTGGCATTAATGATCACATTAAACATAGCAATCTGTCAGAAAAACAGAGGAAAGGAGGAAGTGTGGAAAGATCATAGAATCATAGAATGGCTGGAGTTGGAAGGGACTCCCAGAGGTCATCTAGTCCAACCCCCTGCAAGAAGCAGGGACACCCCCAACTAGATCAGGTTGCTCAGGGCCTCATCCAACCCGGCCTTGAACATCTCCAGGGATGGGGCATCCACCACCTCTCTGGGCAGTGATCTCTGCTGGGACATGAAGAAGTTGAGGCAGGTCCATAAAGCAGGACAGCCCTGGGGATGCAGGGCAGAGCCAGCTGACAGCACAGCCAGAGGCTACTCCCATGGGACCCACCCCCCAGCCCTGAGTGCCCACCTCTGCCGAGCCCCCCTGAGCCTTGGGCATGACAAGCACCATCTCCTGACGTCACAGCACAACTCACCAAGCACACAGCAGACAGGATCTCTCTGGGGACCTAGGGGCCTTGGGCCAGCACCACGGGGCATCTCAGCACGAGCTCTGTCCGAGGCAGTGCCCCCCAGAGCCGTGCCAAGCACAGCATATGCTCTGTTAGACCAGTGCCTTCCAGCACAGGAGGTGCCCTCCACATTCTGACCTGCAGCACTGCGAGTTTGTGTGGCAAGGCTTTGGGAGTGGGGGCTACAGGGGTGGCTGGCTGGAAGATCTCCCCAGGTCTGACAGAGCCAACATCAGCTGGCTGAAGGAATGGTGCCTTGCAGCAGCATTTCAGGGAGCTGGAAGCAGGCCAATGCATTCCTTCCCCAAGGACACAGGCAGGAAAGAGCTGGGGGAATGCAAACAACTTCAGGAAGGCTCATTGCTGGGAAACACCTCTGAAAAATGAGTAAGGGTCATACAGATTCAACACTAACCAAGATACAGACTCAGAACTGGTGATAGACCTAGAAGGGGTTACCAGAGAATAGACACTGAGCAATCCCAAACACCCCAGAAGTTAGTTTCAGCTCCGAACCAGTCATCATCTAGAAACAAAGTCACCAATTACACCTGCAGATGAGCCCAGCAGTGACTGAGGCACAGCCAGGAGCTGGGCAGGCAGGACCCCTTCAGCAACCCATGCTGCAGGGCACCCAAACGTGGAGCTGTGCACCTGGCAACACACACACTGCTGGGGGAGATGCTGGCTGTGTCTGGGGCTGCACCGGCTGCTGACACCACAGAGGATGCCAAGGTCAGGGATAAGCAACTCAGGGAAAGGTTAGGGATAAGAGGGCTAACACCATTATGGGATGTACAGGAAGAGACACAGAGCAGGAGTCTGGAGGAGATTTATCTCCACATACTGCAAGTATGTGTGGGCTTTTCAAGTGATACTTAAAATTCTACAGCATGTTAAAAAAAAAAGCTACTGGAAAGATGGTTCTGGGCTGGAGGAAAAATCCTCAGTGAGGGCCTTTAAAAGCTTGATCTGTTTGTTCTATCAAGAGGTGGATTCAGAGGTTCTGTTTCTTAGTATGTTCAAGGCAAGAAAGCAGAGGCACCACAAACCTTGGAACAGAGAAAGCTTGAAAACAGCTTGAAACCTGAAATTCAAGGAAGTATTAAAGCATGACTTTCCTTAACAGAAAAGTAATTAACCTTTAGTTTAATAATGGCACAAACACTGCTAAGTGCAAGGAGTGCATTTTCTGTGTCACAGAATCACAGATTGGTCTGGGTTGGAAGGAACCCTAAGGATCATAGAATTTCAACTCCCCTGCCACAGGTAGGGCCACCAACCTCCAGGCCTGTATCCAGTGTCATAAATCTTTTAATTAAAACTGGATATTGCACTAATTCTTTGCTTCCAGTAAATGCAAGCATCTGGGTCATATCCATACATATGCAGATGTTTGAAAGGATCAGCTTCTGGTTTTTAAAAGAGATTCACAGCAAAACAGGAACAGCATAACCCATCACCACCAGTAACATCTGCATAACACTACAGACACAAAGGTGATCGATTATAATCCACCCCTGTGTCTGAAACATCAAGCACACTCAGTAATTAAGGTAAGCCAAAGCTCCAGCCTTCCTGTGCCCTCCACAGCTTACTCAGAGATGTGTACGAAGATGTCCGGCCCTCCATCCGCAGGGGTGATGAAGCCATGGCCTTTGGAGCGACAGAAGCACTTACAGACTCCCTTGTAGATGGGACCCTCCGACGCTCTCACGGTCCTGCAGAGACAGCACAGAGCACAGATGTGACACAGGTGTCCCAGGCACACCAACTGGAGCAAGCAGGCACAACGGTCCCAGTACTCCCGGTGCACATAGCACCCTGTGCTTAACAGTCAGGCTCATACCCTGCATGTTTTGCCTGTGGCCTTTGAGGGAGAGGAAGATGAAGATGTCTAACACATTCTGTGGTGGCTCTATGCCTGCAGGCATTGTAATCCATCAGATGCCATCCTGAATTCATCTGCTGTGCTCCCTGCCAAGTGCTCTGTTGGATGCCACTAAAGGTAAAGGTCTCACACCATTCCCAGGCCAGGAGTACCAGTGTACACTGGTGTATGTGCACTCACAGCTTTAGCAGCAGCATCAAGGTCACACAGTGCATGAAGACCCACATGAACACAGACATAATACATACACACAGCCCTGCAGCATACACACAGCCCTGCAGCATACACACAGCCCTGCAGCATACAGGCACACATGTCTGTCAGTGCACTGCCAGACTAGGGACCAGTGAAGTCAGCACGTCACCTCTGAAGAACTCCAGCAGGCTACAGAGCCTAACTGGTAAGCCTAGCACCAGGACTAGAACCTGACCTTCTCCTCCACTGTCACAGGGTCTGCGCTTTAAAACAAGACCTCTGAAGACAAGCCTTTAGGATTACTTATTACCATCAAGACAACCAGCAGGTGCTACAAGCCATCCTTACAAGCATGGGATGAAATCCCTTCCCCAGTCAAATACACAGCATTGAGTCTCCAGGACCCAGACTCACTCTGTACCTAGATTAACAGAGCCAGCTGTTTCACTCACCTCCCCAGGCTCACACAGAGGAGCTCCTAGATCACGACCTTCCTGGGCCATGAGTAACCAGTGAGTTTCTCCCATATTAGGAGAGGATTTTGGTGTCACTCAAACCTTATCAGCAAGTGTGCTGCCATTTGCTTACATGCACGGCAACAATCTTTAATTCAGTTTCCTAAACATATGAAGATTACTGAAGTAAAAGAAAAATCACTGAAAAATACAGTAACATTGTGGTTCCTTAAATCAAACTGACACTACAGAAATACAGCTGAAAGTATTAAAGAAGAAATCCCCATTAAATCACTTCATTTCCAGCTCTATAGAGCTGCCAACACACTTGACCCCACAAGTCCTGTTACACAGAGAAGCACTTGCTGCCTTAGATAAGACATTGAAGTTCAACTACATCTTCCAAGGAGATTATGCAGGACAAGGCCTCATACCTGCAATGAGCCAAAATAATCCCACTGAATCATAAACCACTGTCCCTCACATTAATCATTTCTAAAGAACTGCGAGGCCAGAGCTCCCTTTGTTTAAAGGGGACATTAAAAACAACAAAAGCTTAGAGCTATTTTGATTTTTGGGGCAAACAAATACATCAATATTCCTGTACTAATTAACAAATAAAGAACCATGTGAGCCAAATACTCGAGTTTTGTAAGAACCAGACTGAGGAGAATTAAAAACCTTGGAATTGCTTTTCAAGGGCAACCCCAATTGTCAAGTCTATTATGTCCCTCTTTGCTATCTGCTTCCAGTACAAAGTGTAGGCCATCTGATGACTTTTGGAACTAACAACATGAATTTTTCTTCAGCTGCTGGTCTTTTCCACCTCAGTTCAAAACCAGAAGTAATAATACAAAACATTGCTGAGACTGATGTTGTTTCAATCCAGGTGGGTAAATCCTGAAACAAGCTGGGTGATGTGGCAAGAAGCAAGACAAAGAGCAGGCCAACTAGTAGAGGCAGCCCAAGAAAAGCCAGCTGCAGGTCCAAAATCTGCTGCAGGGTTTCACTCAGCACTGCCAAACCCCCTGTGCACAGAAATAGTCCAAGACAGTGGCAGAAGTGGCGTGGAGCAACCCCAGCTCTGCATTATGCCCTCAGACTGACCAAGAGGCCATGGAGCAGGCCGCAGTGCCTTCTGTGGCACTGACCAAGAGGCCATGGAGCAGGCCGCAGTGCCTTCTGTGGCACTGGCCAAGAGGCCATGGAGCAGGCCGCAGTGCCTTCTGTGGCACTGGCCAAGAGGCCATGGAGCAGGCCACAGTGCCTTCTGTGGGTCAGTACCTCACTGACAGACCCATCACAGCCACCAGGAACCTTCTGCAAAGGCCAAGCCTTGCAATAACATCCTTCACTGCCACGCTGCAGGAGGTCCCTGTGGGCAGGGGGGGCTCAGAAGCCCACATGGCACCAAAGCCCCACTCTGTAGGATCCTACCTCAATCAGCTACAAAAAGTAACAAACATCAACTTCATATAATCTTAAAGAAGCAGAGATCAAGTTTCATACAGAGAAAAACAAGATGGCCTTTTAAGGGTCTATTTGAGCAATCTGGAGACATGAAAGGTGAGTAGGCAAAAGAAAGAATCCCTCTGAGAAGTGACAGGGTCACAGACCCTGAAATGTAATCTGGGTGATGGCAGCTGAGCTCTTCAGGAACGGAGAGACAAACCTCCAGCATGTTCAGGAGAGAGGTCATGCCAGAAGAGAAGGAGGAACCGATGAAACACCAACAGGAACTGGTCCTGAGAGCTACAACCCAATGTCTGAGGTGAAGCAAAGCTTCAGACAAGAAGCTTTTAAAAAAAAAAAACAAAAAAACCCAAAAAACCACACACACCTCAGTGTGTTTTCCCCTCCCCATAAAACTCTGGTCTAACAGAGAAGAAAAGACTTTGAACATTCTTTATGCTAACAACACTGAAGGATACATGCAGTTTGCACAAGTCCAGTGGCATCAGAAGCTGCTGGAGAAGAGATAATAATGAACTACCAACACATCTACCATATGCTGCTGCCACCCATGCCCCCACCCCCAGAGGTGCCCAAAGGCAGCTTGACCGTGCCGCTGAAGGCAGCTGTCCCAGTACTCACGCTGACAGCGTCCGGGTGCGCCGGGTGGGCAGCGGGCTGGGGATGAGGTACCCTCTCATGGGTGATGGGGAGCGATCCCTCACCCCGTGGCTTTCAGGCAGATGGAGAGAGCCAGGCGAGGGTGGAGAGGTGGAGGACTGCCGAGAGTCAGATGATGGGGGCTCCGCAGACATTCCTGGTGCCAGAGGAAAACCTGGTGAGAGGAAGAGGAAGGTCTGACTTAGTCCAGAGTGGGACCTGTCGCACACACCAGTTTACAGCTGACACGCTTCCCGCAGACAGTCACATCAAAAGCTCCTGCTCTGCGTCAGCAGGTTCATTTCAAGTCCGTTTGGTTTTACATCTCAAAGGTTTTGTAAGCTGCTCTAGGAAGCTCCACAGGAAATGGATGACACCCCAACTCACACAGTCTTGCTTACTCCTGCCGGCCCCTTCAGACAGCTCCCAAAGCCGAGCTCAGCCCCAACACCAGTACTCAAGCACTGCACACAGCTCCTGAGTGGTGATGCCTGGCCACCTGCCACACAGGGGGGCCTCCTGCACCCCCCTCACTGACATGCTGCAGGAAGAGGTGCTGAAACAAAGGCAGTACCCCAGTGCCAGAGGCTGGTCACACAGCACAGTCAGCAGTACTTTGATGCTGCTGCTCAGCTCCCAGCACAGCTGTCAGAGCTGGTAACACCTCCAGCTGGACTCAGAGAGAAGTCATCTGAGTGCTCCTTAATTCACTTCAGGCACTAGTTTATTCTGCCAAGGACAGGAATGCAGATGAAGCTGGGACAGGCAAGACTGACACCTCCTCCAGCCTGCAGAGATCTGGCAGACCCAACAGTCCCCCTTCGGTAGGTCCCAGCCTGCTACAACTTCCCAGCGACCAGGAAGCCCATGGTTCATGTGCACCCAGGCCCCCAGCACCACAAGCTAGATTTGCTGTTCTTCCCATCCCATGGGAGAGGGGGAAGAAGGACCCTTTCTCAGCAACACATCACCACACAACATCTCTCCAAACCCCTAGGAGGAACAGCAGTACATGAGCACATGGCTTACAGGTGCAACAGCGACCAACGGTCAAGACATCATTCAGTACTGCTCCAGTATTGCTGTGCAAGTTCCAGTCCAAGCTGGGAGGGGAACACACTGCTGAAAGATAACCAAGGACTCAGTCTGGCTTGAGAAAAATCTAAAAAACAAAAACAAAAAAAAAAACCAACCTGGACAAGTTACAAAAAGTGTGATGATCTGTGTCAAGAAAATATCCCAAAGGCAAGAAAAGCTGCCTGAGGACCAGTACTTCCACAAGCTGATGTGTCTCGCATCCACTACACACCCCACCCAACACCCACACTCCCCCACCCTGGCAGACACATGACACACAAGAGATGCAGCCTTCTTGTCAGTGACAAATTCCATTATTTCTTCCCAAAACTAAGGGCTAAAATTAAATAGACCTCTTAGGAATGAGATCACCAGGGAACAAAGACTTCTGTGTCTAATTGCTCAAGGTGCTGTGAAGGCAAAAGTGGATGACCATGTTCCCTCAAGCTTTCCACTCTGCTCACTAGAACAGCTCAGCTGAAAACAGAGCCACAGCCTTATGGACAGCAGTTCAAACAGACTGTGTTTGCCAGCCAAGAGCAAGTCATGGCAGCATTCAGCCAAGGCTGAGATAACAATACCACATGGATGGGACTTCCCAGACCTCCTCTCCCTCCAAAGAGAGGTGCCGTGTGGGCACTGCAGAAGCCTCCTTGGATTGTCAGCCCTCTCCTTTGGGTGTCCTGCTCTCAACAAAGGTGTTCAACATGACAGGACTACAACAGCTCCCAGGAAAAACAGCAGCAAACATTTAAAACCTCATTTAGATAACTGCACACGTGGTGTGGCTTTGCACCAGCGGCCAGGCAGGTCCTGGAGTTGCTTCCTTCTCCCCCCACAGGAGTATAAGCCAGCTGGGCAGGTGGGAAGCCAGCAGCAGAGCTGTTTGTCCCTGGGCACACAGCAGAGCCACTCCAACGCGCTGCCCAGATCTCTCTCAGGCAAGGGAAGGGGCAGGAGCATTCTCCTTTTCCTTTAACACAGATGGACCAAAAAATATTGACTAAAGAAGCCTAAACATGTGCCAACACATTATAGTTCCCATGTATGTTACTTATTGTGCCCTCTGCTCTACAAAAAAGTGATGCAGAATGTTTCACTACACAAGCATCCGCACCAACCCCCCAGCTAAGCACACAGCTTCACATACACCCTATTTCTGCTGCATGGGTCCCACCCTGAGAACGGGGTTCAGCAGGAGCTGGTGCAGGAAGCCTGTGGCTGGGGGCTGTGAGCACAGCCACGTGTGATGTCACGCCCCACAGCTCTGGAGGGGAGGGGGGGCAGACCTGCAGCAGTAGGCAGCCTGCAGCTACACCCTGGCTCAACATGTTCTACAAGTATGCAGACCCGTGGTATGCACAAGTGCACCCAAGTGCTCATTTGCCCCCTGGGCTTCTCTGGCAATCAAAAACGATGCTGTGGCAAGTGCTGGATGCTGGCCCAGCACGCTCCACCCTGGCTGATGGGTGCAACAGAACGGTCACAGCTCCAACTTCCAGCAAGCTCCCCTCCACACAGCTCAGCTTACTCCTCCTGAGCCCTCCTGGAGACAAGGGTGGGCAGGGCCATCAAAGTCTGCCCAGCCTTGGCACCACTCCTAAGGATTAACTGGTTTCCTCTCACAGCACTGGAAGGTGCATATGCAATGAGGAAAGCCTTCAGCAGACCCCAACCCAACGCCACACCTCCGGCCCTGCCAGCCCTCACCTTCCAGATGCAGTAACTGGCAGCATGAAAACATGCTTTAGGGGCTCAAAGCTGAGCCCCACACACCAGGAGCCACCACAGGACTGACAGCTACTCACCAGGCCCCCTCTGCAGCCACAAATACCTTCTCCTCCTTGCACCTGGCTGAACCAGCCTCCCACCTCTCACCAGCCCACCACCTCCCACTCCATTTCTAGTCTTCCTCCATCCCTGCACTCCAGCCATCACTCACTGCTCCCCTGGGGCTAAAAGGGCATCCCACCAACCCTGGCCTGGCAACATCCTATGGAGCTCCCCAAGCACACTGTCTCCCAAGGGCACTGCCCTGAGTGGCACATCACAGCTGCCCAGAGCCCAGCAGCTCCCAGGGAAGAAGGGCAATGCACACAGCACCTCTTCTGCTTAAGTAAGCAAAAAGTCTGCCTTTGGGTATTTACAGGATGAAGGTAACACGGCAGCAAAATGATATTTTCAGGCTCTTTAGGAAGCTTCAGCCACATGGCACGCTGCTGCTAGGTCTGCCCAATATTTCAACAGGCATCATCTCTCTTTCACTAGTTTGATGATTTTAATATATTTTTGGACTGTAAATATGCATCAAACTAAAGTATATTCACAAAGGCATCACAGAAACAGACTAACACTTCAATACATACAGGAGAAGTTTCTGAAACTCTCCTCAAAACACTACCCAAAAATCTGCCATTAAAGCCATTAAGGTTAGGGGTCTGTAAGTACCACCATCATTTCTCAGGGTGCTCCTCTTCAAGTCTAGTGTACACATCTACCATTAGTAGTGCTGGGACATACCCATCCTGACCAGCACAGAACTACCATGGGAATCCAGAGGGAACTGAGGGAAACACCTGGAAAGAAGTCAAGTGGGTGGAACAGGGTGACAGCTGCCAGGAAGCCTCTCAGTTCCTGTCCCACACAGCAGATGCTGCAACAGCTCCAGCAGGCTCTGAGCACATCCTGGGAGCATCACTTAGGGCTCAGGCACAGAGGAAAGCCCACCTGGCCTCCTAAGCTCAGAAAGCACTGCCCAGCACAGCCACACTCAGGGGCACTGCAGCAGGCTACAACCAGGACAGGGCTGGCCACACTGCCTGGAGATTCGGTCTTGGCCAAAGACAAGTCTCTGCAACCTGGGAGCAGCTGCTCACAGACAGGCTTTGCTGAAAGGCAGCTCTTCCATTTCAGCCTCCAGGAGAAGCATGGACATCTGCAAGCTTTCTTAGATTTAGAAACAATGCCAAGAGCTCTTTGAGTAACTCACTTGTTAACATTCTGGCTTCCACACAGCTGCATTTCTTCCCTTCTGAGGTGCAACTCAGCCAAGCAGTTCTGGCTGTTGGTAGCTCCCAGCTCTGTTCAACACAGGAGCTTCTCAGTGGCACACCAATACCAGCTCTGACAGCTCACTGATCAGCCCTTCCAATAGCAAAGCCCTCACAATCACCATCTGAGAGAGCAAGGGCACTAGAATCCTACTCTGGCATTACTCTGCTCTGATATGGGGGATTGGGGTGCTCGGCCTGGAGGTGCTTGGCTCCTCCACAGGAGCTCCCGGCCCTCCAGTACCCCTGAGGGCACCTCCTCACCCCAGGCACCAGGCCAGAGCAGTGGTCCCACATGCAGGTTCCTCCCAAGCACTTCCTGGTGCTTAGACCCCAACACAACAGAGCATCTTGGGTCCCCTCCCACATGATGGAGTGGGGCCCTTACAAACACACAGTTACACCTCAGCTGCTTCAGAAAGCTTACCTTCCCAGCTTAGTCTGCATGACTTCCCCCAGTTCATACTGGCATTTCAGTGAGCAACTCACAGCATGGAGAGTCACAGCACCTGCTGTGACTCTCCATGCTGTGAGTTGCTCACTGAAACACCAGTATCACTGCTGGCTGTGACAGCCCCTTCAGACAGTTCCCAAAGCCCTGCTCCAAGCACTCGTTTCCCAGAGTGAAGCACACATCACCTCCACTGGTTTCCTCATCTAGAGGCTTGTCCTCACACATCCCAAACAGGTTGTAGCAAAGGTGAGTGTGAAATGGACACCACAAAGGGACTTCTGCATCAAGATGGGGGCCATCAGGACAGATTTCCCAGCCAGATGTTGGCAGCCAGGCATGGTGGTCCGGGCAGAGCTAAGCACTTGGCAGTGCTTGCACCCAACACCCTGGATGTACAGTTTGAATAAATGCTAAAGTTCTCACAGTGTTATATAATTGCTTCCTGGGAGTTTTTCTAGGCCTTTCCTGAGCTCACCTGACCTTTCAGCACCCAGTTTCCTATGGCAAGGAGTCCCATAAGTCACCTGCCCTAGGGGCAGAGTTGGAGAAGCCATCTTTCAGCACACAGATCAGGTCAGACTATTTCACAGCACCAGTAAGAAAGGACAAGTAACAGTGCACCACAAATGAGCCACAGAAGAGAAAGGGAAGGGCTCTAGTTGGAGGCCTGTAGCAGGTGGTGTTCCTCAGAGGTCAGGGCTGGGTCCAGCACTGCTCAATATATTCAACTTGGGTGAAGGGACAGAGCACACCCTGATGATACAGCTTTTCTGATGAGAGGAGAGTGGGTGACACCAGAAGGCTGTGCTGCCATCCAATGAGATCTGGACATGCTGGAGAGTGGGGCAAAAAGTAACCTTATGAAATTCAACAAGGGCAAGTACAGGGTCCTGTACCTGGGGAGAAAAAAAACCCCAGCAGCAGCACAGGTTAGAGGTGACCTGCTGGGAAGCAGCACTGTGGGAAAAGCCCTGGGAGTGCTGGTGGACAACAGCCTGACCATGACAGCACTGTGCCCTCAGGGCCAAGAAAGCTGATGGCACCTGGGGGGTACCAAGAGAAGTGTGGGCAGCAGGTCGAAGAAGGTTCTCCTGCCCCTCTGCTCTGCCCTGAGGAGGCCTCACTGGGAAGACTGTGTGCAGTGCTGGGCACCTTGGGTCAGGAAGGACAGGGAGCTACTGGAGAGGGGACAACAAGGAGTACAGAGATGCTGAGGGGACTAGAACATCTCTTATGAGGAAAGGCTGATGGAACGTTTTAGCCTACAGCAGAGAAGGCTGAGAGGGGATCTTATCAGTGCTGATAAATACTTGAGGGGTGGGTGTCAGGAGGATGGGTCAGTGTCTGCTCAGTGGTGCCCAGGGGCAGGACAAGAGGTGCTGGGCACAAACTGGACTAGAGGAAGCTCCAACTAACCACGAGGAGGAGCTTCTTTCCTGGGAGGGTGACAGAGCCCTGGGCCAGGCTGCCCAGAGAGGGTGGGGAATCTCCATCTCTGGGGACATTCCAACCCTGTGATCCTGGATGCTGTCCTGCTGGATCTGCTCGAGGGGACCCTGCTCTGGCAGGGGTTGGACTGGGTGATCTCCAGAGGTCCCTGCCAGCTGTGATCATTCAGTGTATCGTGCAGGGTACCTAACAGTAAAGCAGCAGCATCTTGGAGGGGTACACAGGGAGGCACACAAACTGTTTTAAAAAACACTCAAACCTTACATTTTCCACCATAAGTGACCTAAGCAGGACAGGGAGCAAGAGGAGTTATGAGCTTTATTCTGGTGTGTTTCTCATTTTAAATTTCTAAGAGCAAAAGAAAACCCTTAACACCTTTTAAAAAACACAGTTTCATGTTTCTAAATCCCTTCCCCATTTGTCACTTGAGTGGCTGCCGTTACTCTTCCCTGAGCAATGAAATCTGCAGGACTGCTCCTCCTTCAGTGCTTCTGCATATCTTGAACCCCTCCTCTGCCACCACCTCCATGCTGGCACATCCTGAGGTTTTTTTCCAGGATTTATTTTGTTTTGGCAAGAAATATTAATAACCAAGGCTTGAGGAATCTCATGTATCTCATGTCTGAGCACCTTAGCCCTCATCTCCAAGGCAAAACGGCTTACACAGCATCATCCTGTCACAAGGACAGTTATACAAATGTAAATCCCCAGGCCCTTTTGGAACGTTCTCCCATTTTCAGCCTTCTCTCATGCACAAAACCCCAGCTAAGATTACAGCTAAGTTTGTTCATGTGCAACCTTAAGCCTTGCCAGGCTCCTGAAATCCTGAGACACATCCACGCTCAGACACTCCTGTGAACAATCCACTCGCTGTTTCCCGTAATCCACACCTTCAGCAGGGGAAAGCAGCTCACATGACAGATCTACTGGCCACAGCAGCTCACATGACAGATCTACTGGCCACAGCAGCTACAATCCCCCGAGGCCATGCCACCTGCCAGCACCTCAGCACAAGCCTGAGAGCAGATACAGAGCCATCAGCTGCTCACAGTTAGCTCCATCCACTGCTGGCACCCCCAGGCCCCTCTGGCTGTCCCAATGCACTGGCCACCCCCACTCCCACTCCAAACACCTTCTGCAGACATTTTAAAACATCTTAGTCTAACAACCTGAGTGTATTTCAATTAGATCTCACATCAAGTAAACAAAGGGTTTATGGTTACAACATCATTAAGAACCTGCAGCAGTACCAACTACTGACCACATAGGACATCTTACTGAAATACTTTAGGAGGCAGAAAAGCTTCCTTATCTGACACAAAAGTGAAGAGAACTCTCACTTTCTGGGGAGTAACAAAGATGTGCCCTTGACTCCCACTGAAGCTTCCCTGTCCTGCCTCCTCCCCCACTGGGCAGGACAGCCCCTCCCCACACCAGCAGCTGCTCCCACAGCAGGTCTCTCCACCACAGGGAAGTTCAGAAGCTACAGAAGGTTTGCAGCAGACCTCCCCCATCCCAGCTGCACCTACTGCAGGTGTAGGAACACACACACCACTAAAATGTAACAGAAGGGAATGCTTACACACACACTTCAGATGGGAGACAGGACAGCAGACCTGAGCCTTAATGGAGAACATTCACGTGTGCACTCAGACATCACCAGCCACCTAATTTACAGCATCTCACCACACGGTGTACAGGACCCCTCGGGGTCCTCAGCTCTCAGGAGAGGTCACAACCTCCTCAGCACTGAGGATTCACCTCATCTATGCCTCTGGGTGTGAAGATTCACCTGACCAACAGCCTCAGCATCCTGCTTAACCCCAAGACAGCCACACTCCAGCCAAATCATACTGTTGGACAAAAGCAAGACCTGCCAATAGGCTCCCTGCACATCAGTTTAACAGAGGTGGGGGCGATGATCACCCAGCTCCCCTCAGCAGTGGGCAGCCACGCTGTGCCATCCCAGCCCACATCTGCAGATGTGAGAGCTTCATCCCTGCCAGGTCCCACCCACACCCAGCCCACTGCAGTGATGAGACATGGCTCAGAGCCACCAGAAGCTCCACCTGCTTTTTAAACGGAGACAGACACATCTCCCTGCATGTGAGAACTGCTCACACATGGAGGTTGTGCAGGCAAGGGCTCTATCAACCACCATAAATCAATGCTCAGTTCTCAACCCAAGCTGAAGTTGCCCACATTTGTCCAACTCCACAGACAAGCACTAGGCAAACACACCACTACACACATCTGTTCCTTAGATACAAAACCTCCTTGCTCTTGATTCTCTTAAGAACACCAAGTGACCTGGTACAGAAAATGCTGCCACCTCACCCCAGGTCTGGTCAGACCTGTCCTCAGCCCAGCCCTGGCACACAACTGTCTCTGCTGCACATTGCCACATTGGAGATGTGTGGTGCTCTGTGCTGACAAGTAGCTAGTCCTACACGGTGCCATCACACTGGCCACAACCAAAGCACACCCTACCACTCACAGCCCCCAGAACCACTTCAGGAACAGCAGCCACCTCAGAGCAGAGCCCCACAGAAGCTACAGGCCATGCAAACGCTCCCTTCACATCCCCCTGGCCAACCCACCAGTTTGCAAAACATCACTGATGAAGCACTCTGGACTTGGAGGAAAAAAAAAACCTACTTTTAGTCTCAGCAATGGCTTACAATGCCAACAGTCCAGCAAGTTACTGCAGGCATCACTTTTGGCCAGCTAGTAAGGAAACAGACCTGCCTCCCTCAATCACGGTGTACACAGTCTCATCTCCCCTGCCTGGCACGTCCACGCTCTGCTGAGAGCCAGCCAGGTGGTGGAAGAGCCATGCTGCACCTGCAGAACCACAGTGCCAACACATGCTCAGACAGGACTTTGTACCTCCTTACACAGCAACAAAACTATTTACCATACTATGAAGTTGGGAGCTGTGGCTCTCATGAAGCACAGGGAACAGGACAGAGTGGTCCACAATCATAAATGCTGTCATTATCTATGTCTGCTGACAGACCAAAGCAATGGAAGGTAAAATAAACTGGTAGCACTGGAAAAAGTGGACAAATCCTGAGGCATGTACATTCTTCAGGTATAAAACTAAAATCAACATAGAAGCACATATTTAATAAAAAACTTTACAAAGTGTTTATTACAACATTTGCTCTGTGTCTGCAGTTGAAGTAGATACAGGTTTTTTGGGTAGCAAATGTGAACAGAAGCAGAGACCACCACATACAGCAATGGTAGTAAACACCTTCATGGAAGAATATGTTGAGTCAACTTACCCATTGGGCCATATACTAACAGATACACAGCCTTAAGAAGTTAACATCTCCTGGCACTGGTTGCCAGGACCAAACATCCCTGGCATCCCTGGTGCCAACAACACCCCTGCCAGCTCCAGGGCTCCCATGCTGAGCCTGCTGGAAAGAGCAGGCCAGGCCTAGAAATGTGGCCCGTTTTCAACACACCCTTGTGCACAAGGCTCACCAGGGACACATGCTCATCCATCCAAGGCTCACAGCCCAGCACCCTTCCTGCAAGCTGAGACCCCCTGCCAACAGGCGATAGGGGTCATGCTGGCAGCAGGAGCAAAGGGCTGAAGATGTTCCTTCCTGAAGGAGCCCCACACACAGTCCTGTGGACAGTCCTGCCATGATGGTCACTGTGGTGGTTTGACCCTGGCTGGAGGCCAGACTCCCACCGAAGTTGCTCTATGACTGCCCTCTGAGCTGGCTGTGGAGAGAGATAAGGACAGCCAGAGATCATTCCACAATGAGCATCACAGGCAGAGCAGACTCAACACAGAAGAGCAAGAAAAGTCTCTAATTTATTACACTACACTACAGAAACACAGAGAAACCAGAGTCAGATATTGAGAAGTACAAAACAGCTCTTAAGACACCACCACCCCATCCTTCCCTTCTTTGCAGACTTCACTATATTCATGATTTTTCTCTTCACCAGGAGGCTTCACTCTTGAGTCAGTTCATCAAGAGTTGTTCTCCTCCTTCAGGGAGGGTTAGGAGTGGGGGGGGCATTTCTCACACTCTTTCCCTGTGCCAGCGTGGGGTCCCACCCATGGCAGACAGTCCTCCATGATCTTCTCCACGTGAGTCCTCTCCCACGGGGCCTCGGCTCTTCCCCAGCTGCCCCAGCGTGGGTCACTGCTAGAAACTCACAGAATGTCTCTCAGTCTCTCAGTCCCAGACTGCTGCCCCCAGCCTGGTCCCCCACAGAGTCACCAGCCCCCCAGCAAACCTGCTCCAGCCTGGGCCTCCATCTCTCTCTGCCTCTGATCTCTCTCCAGGGGCTGCAGGTGCTGCCAGGGCCTTGCTCCAATGGAGGTCACAGATTCTTCCCTCTTCCTCCCCCTGCTCCATGGTGGGCTCCTGCCTGGCCCAGGTGCCTCTCCATGGGCTACAAGTGGGGTCTCTTCATCCTCTATGAGCTGCAGGGGGACACCCGCTTCACCATGGTCTTCTCCACAGGCTGCAGGGAATCTTCTCCCAGCGCCTCCTCCTCCCCCTTCACTGACCTTGGTGTCTGCAGAGTTTCTCACATCTTCTCACTCCCTTCTCTGGTGGCAGAATGTGGCTGTTTGGGTTTTTCTCTCTCTAAAATGTGATTCTCAGAGGCCTGTGACCGGCCTTGTCAGTAACAGAGTTTTGGCCTTGAAAGCCCAGCTGGGATTTGCTTTGTTGGACACTTAAACTTTCTAGCTGCTTCTTAAAGAAGCCACGTTGCAAACCCACGACAGTCACAGTGCACAGAGGGCTTGTGCAGCAGGGGCAAGAAGCTGGAACCAACCCACAGCTGAGAGATTCGAGACCAGCAGACAAGCCCTAAGCCCAGGACAAGTCATGTCACAGCACTGGGAGCTGTGCCCGGGGAGGGGAGAAACACACAGGGGTTGCCCTCACCTCACAGCCCGTCCAGGAGAACCTGGGCTGCACAGCTTACAGAGGTGGGCAGCCAGAAAGGGCTCATCCTCAGGAGCTGTGCTTGGAGGGTGTAGCCCTGCAGCCCAGCCACACTAAAAATCATAAGGATAAATCCATGTCATAAACCAGGCTGCAGTTAGACCAGCCTAGCAAGCATCTATCAGAAACACATACAGGACCGTTCCAGCTGTAAGTTTTCTCCCAAAGTCTCTCCTGCCACAGCAGAGGGCATGTACTGCAGTGCCTTTCAAGGAAAGAGGTCTTTCTTCCCTGAGACAAGGGAAAAGTAAAACTTTTTTTTGAAAAATAATGTATCAGAAGACAGTGGAGCTGCACAGGTATGTACAGAGATAGGCCTCCTCCTTCAGAACTGGCAATGCATGCATCAGCAAGAACAATTTTAGTACCCTTGCCAGAGTTCACAGGAGCGGGAAAAGGAGCACAAAAAGAAAAGGCATGTTTATTCAGAAACCAAGACCCCTTGAAATCACTTTTCAGGCACTTTCCATAGCACTATAAAACAGAAATCAACACAAATAGTGACTCTCTATATCAGTAAACTGAAAAACCATATGAAGTACTTGGAAATACTTCAGAACTCCTCCAACGAGCCTCCATCACAAAGAGGCTCTAAGAAGAGGCCACTGCCAGAATTTGCAACCCTCAGCCAGTTTTTCTCTAAACTCTGGAGGAAAGAGTGCACAGCTGAGTAACTTCTGCCTCTCGTGGGTGCTGCCAGCAGGGTTCCTGGACAGGACACGCCACTGCAGACAGGCACTGCTTTGCTCAGCTGGATGAAAAAAATCCAAATAGTTTATTTACACCTCTGCAACAAGTGCCAGTTTTGTAAATAGGAAATTCTTTCCCCTTACTTTTTGGCAGTTCCATTTACCCTTAAGCAATCATCAAGGGGTTGCAATCATGACTGCAGTTTGCTTTAATCAAGTGAATGACGTAGCTGAAGACAAGCAAATGCCTTTGAACCACCTTCTGAAATCCCATCATGAGGAGAAAGCCACCAAACCATAATCAGTGAGAAGGCAGGAGTTCATGAAATAATATTCTCCCTATCACTGGGTGCTGTGGTCAACCTGACTGGCTGTGCAGCACAAGCAAGTGCCAATATAAAAAAGAAACCCTCCCAACTGGACAGACAAGATTAGACATTTATTTCCTGCACACAGTCTACTTCTGTCCAGACTGCCTCTGAAAAACAAGAGGCCAGGAATCTGAAAGCTCAGGAAAGGCACTGCTCAGGAAGGGGGTGCAAGCTGCAGAGCTGTGACAATGCAAGCAGCACACCTGTCCTGGCTGCAGAACACACACATGCCCCCAGCCCATGCCAGGAGGGCAAGGCAAATGCTGGCTGGGTCTGCTGCAAGCCCTCTACACCAACAGCCAAGTGCACAGGCAGCCTCTGTAAAGCAGAAGTTCATACTCAGATTCATAGGTTTGCTGTGGGGTTGGTTTTTTCCTACTGTTAGTCATCTGAAAGCTGCTGTTGCAGCAGGCCATGTCTCCACACCAACCGCAGGCTGCCCTGTGCCATGCACTATGCTGTATGCAGCTGAGCAAGATGCAGCACCATCACTACAGGTTCCTGCAGCTCACCAGCTCCTCATGACTGCAGCAGCACCAGTGCTCAGCCAGCCCAGCTCTGCAGCACCAATGCTCACACTGGTCTGGCTCCGCAGCCCAGCGCTGTGGCATTCCCCAGTCTGTCAGCCCATGAGCTCCTGCTCCAAGGAACACCAACACATACTTTCCTCCTGGGGATCAAGCACCTTTTGGCACTCTGCCACTTGAAGCTATGCACAGCTCATGAGGCATGGCAATGGACCATCATGGTTTAATATTCAAGAGAAACTACCAGGTCAGAGTTCTTAATTTTCCGTGTTCCCACACAAAGCAGCCCGTGATCAGATCAGCCATGAAGCCATCGGGGTAGGGAATGCAGCCATGCAACAGCACACACACACCCCACACACACTTTCTCTCCACTGTCTGATCACCTTTCAGATGGAGGCTGCAGCTTAACCCATGTTTACATTTCTGGACCCTGTTACCAGGTGAAACATACAGTCACAGGGCTTCAAACAGCACTATCATCCCAACAGATGCTCACGATCTCAAAGGCCACATGCACATTTGCTATCCTTGAGACACCCCAGCATTTCAATATCTATTGAGACCTTTGCCCGATCTTTAGCTCCTTTTCAGAGGAATGAACAATTCAAGGCAAGTGCTCAATTAGCCTGTGAAGCCTCACGCACACTGCTCATAATGAGTCAAAAATTTAACATCCTTTTCCTTTGGATTACTATTCAGTTTCCAAATTCC
Source organism: Heliornis fulica (assembly GCA_013399135.1). Taxonomy (NCBI): domain Eukaryota; kingdom Metazoa; phylum Chordata; class Aves; order Gruiformes; family Heliornithidae; genus Heliornis; species Heliornis fulica. The sequence continues at coordinate 85,732 of VXBZ01000318.1, read as the reverse complement.
ATTAATAATGCAAGAACCTCTTAATGCTAGTGTCATTACCCCCAAGATATTCAACCCTTATTCTAAAAGCTTTTTGTAAGCTATTTCATTATTTATCTATACTTTAAATCAATCCAGTGAAAAAAAAGCAGCTGAGCAACAGCCTCAGACCAAAGGCAAAGAAAGATTCAGCCAATTTCTGAAGTCAGACATTAATATTACAGCATCAGAGGAACTGCACAACGGAAATCTGATTTAACCGAAGTGGGAGAGGTTTTTCCAGGCTGTTGCAGCCCCATCCATTAGCAGAACCCCATTTACCCCTAAGGCCGAGCCAAGGAAAGTGCAACTTGACTCACATGGCATTTTACAGCTTCCCTGGGGGAGCACAAACAACAGAAGCATCACTTCCCCATGCTTCACATGCCCCAAAAGACAGAAAGAAAGTTAAGGGCCTCTCTGCACCACACAAAGGCAGCATCAGCTCAGCTTCTCTCCCAGAGGCACTTAGTTGCTGCCACCAAAGTGGGGATGGTGCTCCAAGGTGCCACCCTTTGCCAGGGCCATCCTCTTCTCCACAGCTTGCTCCTCAAGCTCTGTTATTCTTAGTACCTACCTGAGGGGGGGAAAAAACCAAACAAAACCAGTCTTCCTCCAAGATGGTCTCACTGACACCTGTTTACAGAACCCAAGGCAGTGGTTTGCTGTCGAAAGGGGGAGCATGTGCGACAGCGCTGCAGCACGGAGCTCAGCGGTGCCGCTGGCTGTGCAGACACTGTTCGCACTCTTCCTGGTGTGACCAGTGGTACAACACAAGCTACAGCCGCAGGCTCATCGTGAAAGAGGAGAGCGGGCACAAAGGAAGGTCACTGCCCTGCTCCCGAGCAAGCGGCAGCAGGCCCAAGGAACAGACCCGCCGAAGCCAAGAGCTGCAGAGCTGCGGCTGCTTTGCCAGGGCCAAGAGCTGCCCCCAAGACCATCCAGAGAGGCAGCAGTGCCCCCAGATGGGAGGGGACGGGTGTGGGAAGCAGAGGCAGCGCGGACACCGACCTGTGCAGGACCCTGCCCCAGGGCCGAGGGAAAGGCAGGCCTGGACTGCAACAGAAGGGAACAGAACGACGGCCCGTGGTCGCGCTGGACGCGAACACAAAGCAGCTGGTCAGGCGAACGCCGCCGTTTCTCGTTTTATCCGAGTTCCGCGGGCGAGCGCTACAGCATAGAACCCCACGACGCCGCTTGTTTCTATACACAGCCTTCCAGCTGTCTGCTCGCTTCTCCACAAAGCAGGATTTGGTTTTGGTGTTGGGTTGTTTTTTATTTAAACCGCTGCGCGGAAGACCCGAACCCACCGTTTCCTTTCTCCTCCCCCGAGCCCTCATCCCCTCCACCGTGCGCAGCGCTGGACCCGAGCAGCGGCCGCTCCCAGCCCCGGGGACTCGACCCCCTGCAGCTCTGAGACGGAAGGTGGCGGCTTTTGCACTTCCCAAACTCAACTCCTCTCCTTGTTCTCCGCCAAAAGACCCTCCAGACGGGGGGCACATCGACCGCCAACATCCGGAATGTTTATCACCACGGGCTGGCAGTCACCACCTCACTGTTTTGCTAATGATGACCCTCAACAGCCTTCTCCTGAGCTTGAAGCAGTACAAATCCCCGCCGTGCCCACCCACGGACTGAGACCGAAAAACTATTCCCGATGGAAACTTGAGACAAAAGTCGACAAAAGGGTGAAATCAGTATCAACTTCCACCCTACCACAAGCAAGGGGTCCTGCCTACTCCTGCACCCCAGAGCCTGCTCATGGTGAGGCAGAAGGGGCTGGAATTGCCTATACCAGGTTTCACACCGAGAACAAGCCTGGACAGTACCTGCTGGTTCTGTCACCTGGAAACAGCCCCCACGACACATCGACACATCGCATCCAGTGACACACATTTCGTGCGGGGCCTGGCAGCTTGCTGCGAGGGAGCCCTCCTGGCACCTCACTGGCACGTCCCACAGGCATGCGAAGGCTGGGTTCGCCACACATACACCATACCCAGAAACCAACAGCAGTAAGAGAAGGCAGAAGCCAGCGCTACCGGGCTGCATCCGGCTACTTGCGAGCTAATTGTATGCAAATGTTTGTGCTTACGTGCATGCAAGCAGAGGAGGGGTTGATGCCGATAACAGTCCTCACAGCCAGCCCTGCGCAAGCCACAGCGGCCCTGGGCAACAGGGAGGGCGGCTGCGGCCAGACACAGGTGCAGAGGACAGGGGGAACAGCACAGCCACGTGGTCAGTCGCGTCACCCGTGGGTGCCACGGCACACTGTAGGCTGAGTAGCAGCCTCAAAGGGCCAATCGCAAGAGGTGTGTTTTCACCCCTTCTACACCCCCACACAGCTATCGCCAGAGCACGGTCACAGCGACACTACGTTTTTTTCCACGTACACAACTGCTTCCTATAATCATGCAAAGTCTTCATCCACACTAGGTTTAAAACAAACCAAAAAAACCAAGAACGTCCTTCACACGTTAGTTAAGTCTCTTCAGATTAATAAGATACTAAGCTGCATTTCCAGAAGTGCAAGCCCTTGGCAGCAGCATCTGTGGGACTCATTATCTTTCATTATTAACAATCAGCAGGAGCAATGCTTGCCAAACATAACATGATCACCAGAAGGTGAAGATTAAGAACAGCAGCCAAAAAGAAACCCTTCGCAAAACCTCACAAGAGTTAACGATCAGGAGGGTTACGTCAAAGCAGACTTAAGAGTTTCTCAGACTCTCCGAAAAATGTCTGGCACCGCATGAGGTTTCACGAACGTTTCTCAGAAGCAGCACCGCAACTCCAGCGGAAGCAGCGTCACAAAACAAGTTCAAGTCCCCTCCCGAGGAGCCAGCCTGGGAGGCACTGACCCGGGAGCTGGCTCGGAAACTTCCGTCCAGGGCAAGAGGCGGCGGGAACACGCCGAGGCAGCGAGAGCACAACGCGAGGGCTGCTCTCCCAGCCTTGAGGCAGGGAGGGGCTGGCTGCAACAGCAAACACCCACGGACAGCGACGGGCTCTTGAGAGAAGTTTAGAGGACCTTTTGCTTCCCAGGGGGAGAAGGGCTTCTTCGCCCTTCGTCTTCCTCATAATTTTATTAAACGAGTAACTGTGAGAGTAACAGCGTCGCATCCGCAGACCCCAAGCACAAACACACCCGCACATAAGCTCAAAATGAAAGCTCCGAGGACCCCCTCCATCCCGGCCGAAACGCCTCCCCAACAGGGGGGCGACAGAGCCGAGCGCGAAGCGCCGCGGCAGGCGGCGCAGATCCCACCCGCCAAGTGCCGCTCTGTGCGAAGGGGCTCTGCGGCCTCAGCCCCCCCGCCAGTCAGAACCCCCACTAACAGCACCACCAGAAGCTCAGTGTCCCCGGCCGGGCCCCGCTCACCTCAAGCGAGAAAGACGAGCGCAGCACACCGAGCGAAAAGACGACACGACACAGGCGTCAGCGCTGCCCTCCCCGCGCTATAAGGCGGGT
>VXBZ01000318.1:43190-82174 GCA_013399135.1 Heliornis fulica | reverse complement strand
CCCCCACCCCTTTCCGGCGGCCCCGCCGCCCTGCCCGGCTGGCGGGGGTGCCCGAGTGCGCAGTAACCGGCCCGGTGGCTTGGCTTTCCCAGGGTTACCGTTCTTCCCAGGGCGGGCACCCCCGCCGTGTGTGTGGTAGCAGCGGCGGAACCCTCGCCCCCGGCCCGGAGCCCCCGTGTCGCAAACCGAGTGACAGGAGTGCCAGTGGAGCTCCAGAGGGACGGTATGGCCAGGGAGCTCAGCAAAACCCGCTGAAGGGGCAGAACAATAATCGCGGTAAACTTCCTGCGTTTCGCGGGGAGGAGGAGGAGGAGACCGTGGGACCGCCCACGCTGTCCACCCTACCACTGGGGTGCTCCCCGGGAGCAGCGTTTGCATGTGCCTGGTCCCAGAGCTGCTGCACCAGGGCCCGAGGTGGGACCTGTCGCCAGACAGCTGCTGGAGCAGCGCAGGACAGCAGCGAGCACAACCTCTCGGCTGCTTGTCACAGACTTTGCCAGGAACACCAGTCACTGCAAGGTGCTTGGGCAGAGAGCCGCCTTCACCCAGCATCCAGCCACCCGAGTTTCAGCAGTGCTTTCATGTGAGCACAGGCTTCCTAGCTGATAATGAAACAGACTCCACAGTCAGTAAGGTTGTAAAGTAGGTATGTTTATTCAGCGCTGGGCAGCACGAGGGCTAGTCCCATCAAAGTCGCACGCAACAATTCACTGCTTGCATTCCCTTTTATCCCCTAAAATATTACATATGCATTAAGTTTCACAACACATTTATGTATATTCATTTCCTCGCTCCGCCTAGCCCTGCTTCGTATGCTAATTATCTTATCCATCCTGCTGCGCTTGCCTAGTATTTTCTGGTGGTCATCTGGGTGGTCGTCAGGATGAAGTACAATGTCTTCACCAGAGTTGAACTTTTCACCTCATCTCCCTGCACGTGCTCCCTGAGCACTTGGTCACCACCTGGACGGTAAGTTTAGTTTGGTCCAGTTCTTGGGGCCCCAGGGGCTCATCTTGAGGCTATGCGACATTCTTGACCATATCCTTTCCTAAATCAGTCCTCCTTATCTCTGAGGCCCTGCTCACAGTCCAAACAAGGTTAGTTTGACCTGGTTCTTAAGGGGAGTGTAGGCCCAGTACATCACAAATGCAGCACATATTAAACAGTGAGTGTTATCTATATATTTATTCTTAATCAGTCACTCTATAATTTCTAATCCCATGTTTCAACAATAAACCTCAGTCATTTACAGAATGTTTTTTAAAAACAGATAGCTTAGGCACTAGTCTTTCTGGGTCTTTTCTGCTTCCAGACCCCAGGCAAAGCACATTGCTTGACAGGAGTATGCAGTCTCGGCTAGCAATAGCCATGTGAGAAATGGCAGTGTGCAACTTCTCCTAAAACTGCCACAGATTTTAGCTGGGCTTTTTTTTTTTTTTTTTTTCTCATGAGGAAATCCAACCAGAAGTCCTGTGCCAAGCAGTGACCAGGGAATTCAGAGGAGGCTGCACAGTATGAAGTAACCAGCTTCCTATGGCAGCCACATGGTTGCCTTCAAAGGCATCTTACCTCTCTGTTCACTTCTGTTCCATGCAAGATTTTACCTCTGTAAGACATGTAGTAATGGGACTGATGTCTTGCTTAAAACATTAATTTCATTACTGGAAATCTTTTCTCTGTTACTTTGTGAGGCAAAACTGATTTTTTTTGTGTTGGAGGCGGATGAAGGGAAAGCACAAGTTAGCAGTGTTCAGAGCGATCTCTGCAGTCATGTGGTCTGGGATTAGAGCTGTGCTTTCCTCAGAAGTTGAGCGCTCCTGAGTCATCCCTCTTCCTTTCCCCTCTCCCCCTCCTCTTCCTCAACAGGAACACACACAGTCTCTGGGAGTCACGTGTACACACAGCCATGAGTTTGGGGGCTTGGGGGCCTCTCCGTGTGCCTGTGTGTGCACGTGTCCCAGCTCTCAGGGAGGAAATGTGCTTTTGCCTGCTGCTTTATCCACCAGCTACAGGAGATGAGAGATCATAGCTTGCTCAGGAACTCCAAGGTGTCTGTCTCCCTCCCTCCCTTTCTCCTTTCCCTCAGTACATCTACTAACATCACCCCCAGCACACATCCTGCCTTCCTCTCTGTCCCTGGCATCGGTGTGAGCTGCTTCCCAGGATGCAGGCAGGGCTGGGACCGCCCCACCCACACCTCTCCCTCCCTTCCCATCCTCCACACCCCCCCACCGCCAAGGTCGCTGCTGTCGGGTGGGACAGGAAGAGACACATCCCAGTTAGGAGGGGCAGGAGGTGGTCTAGATGCAGGGCTCTCCTGCCCCTCTCCTTGCCTGCTAGACGGTCCCCTGCTTACTCAGGCAGAGCTTTAGGCTGCTGCAGGGACTAAGCTCTCCCCTCAGCAACAGGAAAAAAAAAACCCAGAAGGAACTCTTGATAGCACAGCATCATTACACCACCTTTCATTCATTTGAAGTATTCAAAGTAGCTATTCATACTTAGACAATTTGAGTCAAGGACATGAGTGTGTAAGGGTAGCTGTATCAGCCAATGTGACTCATTAGTAAAGGTGGGTGATATACAACGCTGCGCAGCAGCAATGATGAGGTGGCTTCAACAACTTGAGTAATTAGATTGGTGCTGGTACTCAACACAGGGTGAATACTGTCCAGCCCTGTTAGAAAGACATGAACTAGGACAGCTCCATGCATCACAAAGGCAATCCTGATTTCCAACTCCAGCTTCTGGACTGGGTTTTGGAACTACTTAATCTAAAACACATGGTTGACACAAACACAAACAGCTTAGGCTGGACATGAATGGACCATGCCTGGAAAACAGAAGCAGGACCTCAATGATTAACTGGATTGTAGCACAGGATAATAGTAGGAAAAATACCCTTAACTCCTTGAATACATGGTGTGTTAAGTATGCTTCAGTCCAGAGCGTTCCATTGCACTTCATGGTCTCATGTCCAGTCACAATGCTGACTGGATATTGAACAATGCAACACCAATGTGCCAAACCCAAAAGCAGGTGATCACCCTTTCACTTAAAGCTGATTACTGTACAGTGGGATACAGTCATTCTATTTTATAAGATCATTATTTTCATACCAGGTACCTGACAAGTTATTGTGTGCTCTCACTATCTTAATCATCTGTAATTTTGAATCACGATTCAGATGAGATCTGTTCAGTTTGCAAAGTGTAGAAATTGGAGGCTTCTTTGCTCTTCTAGATAAATCACAGCAGTAAGAACAGGGGGGCAGAAACACTTCTCCCTCTATGGTTAGGGCTTAGAATTCAGTTAATAACCTTACAAATAATTGATATATATTTTAAATAATGCAAATTCACCAAAAAAGCACACTACGAGCAGCCCTAACACAACCAGCTCAACAAGAACTTAGTCAAACATCTTTCCACCTTTCCTGCAGGGGGAGGATTTAGCCCCCAGAATTAGTCACCAAATACAGAGCATTCTTAGTAGCAGGGTAAAAAATGAGTTCCAGGGTCTCAGAGTCAAACTTGGGACACTGTGTCATGGAGGTGTAAGTGAGCTCCAAGCTGTCATCACCTCCCATTTATACCTCTGGGAGGTGTACCAAGCCCTGCTGAACAGATATTGCTTATCTCTTAATTTGCCAGTTGGCTATTTCACTTGGGTGGTGAAGTTGTCAGAGATGACATGAGCTGGCCTTTATTATCTTCTTATGTACATCCTTCCTTTTCCTATACTAAACCAGTTCCAGGCTCTTCCTCCCATGATTTGCATGTAGGTGGAATGAAGTTGTATTTATTAGGAAAGAAGGGACTTCATACTGGGGTGGGAGTCCTCAGCAAACAGCTCTGCAGGAGCCATAATCCATCTAGTTGCTCCAGATTGGTTTTTTCCTTTGGCTGGCATGTCTTCAGGCTCCACTCCTCTAAAGAAAGATTATGCTTACCATGAGCAGAGGAATCTCTTAATGCATGAAAACAGGCAGAAGCTATAAAGCTACCAAATATTTTAGGATCTGTCAGGTTGTCTGTTCATCCTGAGGCAGTGACCTAATGCTCAGGTCTCAAATCTGCTCTTTCAGCTCACTTGTTTTCACAGCCTGCAGGATACATTGTTGGTATTTTTTTACTTCAGGAAAAATAATGCATTGTGCTTAAGTAGAAACATGTAAAAGCTGAGATTTTCAGCAAAGAAAGCTCCAGGGAAACCATGCTTTTTAATACCATATTTCTTGTCTTATCTATGTTTTTATTTCACATGTAATAGGCATCCTTAAAATAACCAACACCCCATTCTAGTACCAAAACACATCCTTAAAGGAGAACTGTTTGCTCTGCAGTTTGCTTTTTATTTTGTAAATACCGACTACCTGTCAGAATAAAATATTCTCTCTGGCTCCATCTTCAACTGTCTTCCATCCCTTACTCCTGCTGTTTATTACTTCTCTCCATCATTACCTCAAGTAGCTCTCTGGCCAGTCTGTTCACCCCGTTTCGTTTCGCTGAAGAGATTCCCATTTTCCAGCTGCCTCAGCCCCTGCCCCCCGTGAATGCTTCACCCACACCTTTAGCTGGCGCCCTAGCAGACTGCATCGCGTTCACCATCAGACCCGTTTGCTCTGAACTTGCTGTACAAAGTCAAGAAGCCAACTGAATTTCTGTTCTTTACGGTGAGTTTGCACCGAGCTCTGTATTATGCATGCTGGAGGATCAGGCCGGGAGCTGATAGGCAAAGGGCATTAACATTTGAAGATAAGAGCAGCATCCCAGCTGGAGTTTCCTTTCTAAGGCATGGAGAAGCTAATCTGCATAAGCAATGCAGGGCATACAGCCCCAGGCACTGAGCATCAGATACCCTCTGGAGTATACAAACAGCAGTGTCACACTAACATACTGTGCCCCAGTACTATATAGCGTTAGGGTAGGAGACTACCTCTGGGATACACAGTGTAAGAACACCTGCTCAGCAAAGCACCACTGCTGAGCACCACGCAGCCGCTCTGCTCTCTCTGGGGGAAGAGGGGAGGAAGGCAAAAGGAAACCTAAGACAAACCTCGCAGGTTGTGATAAGGATAGTGTGATCCTCCCCCTCTCCTCTGACCTGGTCAGGCCTCACCTGGAGTACTGTGTCCAGTGCTGGGCTCCCCAGTACAAAACAGACTGGGATCTCCTGGAGAGAGTCCAGCGGAGGCCACAAGGATGATGAAGGGCCTGGAGCATCTCCCCTGTGAGGAAAGGCTGAGTGAGCTGGGGCTTTTCAGCCTGGAGAAGAGAAGACTGAGAGGGGATCTCATCAATGTTTATCAATATCTGAAGGGTGACAGACAAAGGGAGATGCCAACCTCTTCTCAGTGGCCTGTGGGGACAGGACAAGGGGCAGTGGCCAAAAGTTGGACCACAGGAGGTTCCACACTGATGTGAGAAAGAACTTCTTCACAGTGAGGGTGACGGAGCCCTGGGACAGGCTGCCCAGGGGGGTTGTGGAGTCTCCTTCTCTAGAGACATTCCAGAACCATCTGGACACTGACCTGTGTGACCTGCCCTAGGGAACTTGCTTTGGCAGGGGGTTGGAATTGATGGTCTTTGGAGATCCTTCCCAAGCCCTACAGTTCTGTGATTCTCTGATTCTGTGATTCTTTGTGATCGCTGCAGTTAAACTGGTATAAATATCTTTACACCACTCAGAGTGAGATTACTAGCTCTGCTGGAAGAAGACTGGCTCTCACTAGTAATATGGATTGACTGGAGAGGTGGATTCTTCAAACTGTTTGTAAATGCTGCATGCTGCACAGCAAGAAAAACCTGTCAACAACTGGAATTTTCATTATTGAAAAGAAGATTAGATATAAATTCCCATGTTGCTAGAACCATCAAGTGAAAAAAAAAAAAACCAATAAAGAGAAATCAGTACAAGCATCCAGTGTCCAAGCTTCTAGAGGATTCTCCGTACTCTGCATCCAGAGTTCCACAGCAGAAACTGCATTCACAGCCCAGGTAACAAGATACTATTTCTTGTGTTTCTGGAGGAGGTGATATACCAGTTACAATATTTCTGTTTACTTGGAGGATCGATCCCAACAATATTTTCATTCCCACGCCAGGGAGAGAAAAATGCATTCTCCTAGCTATGTCTCTTAACACTTGGTCACTTGTTCCAATCTATGACATACATGCCTCTACGGCATCTCTCTTCTTATTTTCTCTTAAAAAGCTCTGGATATAAAATACTATGTACACACTAGTAAAGTCTGCTGAAAACTAATGCTGGCAAGTTAGATCTGGCAAAGTAAGGGTGTTTTCACAGGCTAGCCAGCCTGCCACTCCTGAAAAGCCTGCCAGGTTTAAATATTTGATGATCAGACATGACATTCACCCTCCTAATCAATTTTTTTTTTTAAGTACGAGTCTGAAGGGCCTGGGAAAGTGCAGTCAGGCAGTGCTGGAGACCTGCAGAGGCTTCTCACACCAAACAGTAAATATCTACAGTTGCTAAGCAATTAACAGGGGAGGCAGAATTCTCTGCCCTGTTCCATTAGAGGCAAGGCAAAGTCACAAAAGGGGCAGGTTGCCTTGAAATAATGGCTTTTCCAAAGCCTTTTCTTTTGATCTTTCCTGTTGGTTGCTTTTTTTTTTTTTTTCACCTGGATTTAAATGACATGGAAACTTTTACAAAGTTGAAATGGGCAACATCCTTTCTTGGAAGGCAGTGGACAGGTATAAATTCCACACGTGTAGAAGAACATCTAAGAGAGGTCTGCTTACAGACCTGGCACACATGAGCTGTGCAGGTGGGTGTGGGGCTTGGCCAAGGTGTAGGTTACACCATTTGTTTTCGAATCACATGGAGTACTCATGGCTAATGTAATATAAGAAATGCAAGTGAGACACACAGAAAAGTGTGAGAAGTGAGACTTCAGACAGAAGAATGGACCAAACCCCACTTCTTCCATATCTTTGGTGAAATGTTGAGTTTTATGACATTTTTTATTGCAGAGAATAGTTCCTATAAAATTATTTTGCTCTAACTGAAGCCAGTAATAAAATCTCTACTGCCTCCCAGTGTGATTCGAGCAGGGCTCATAATGCACTCAAGGACTAGAGAAAAACCTGTGAGGCCAGCAGTTAGCAGATAACAGTGCTTTCTGCCCTTGCATTTCTCTTACGGGCCCCATGGATGGAAGTGTAACTGTGAAAGCTCATTAGCACAGCTCTCCTTTGAGCCCAGTTTATACACTGCACTTGACACTTAGATCATGATGCAAAACTCATATCTAAACAACAGAAGGGATTTGTTACTTGATGACTCAATAGGCATCAAAAATGATTTGAAACAGATTCGGTGAGAATTCTGGTTTACAGAAAAAGGGGAATGATGAGGCAAGGACAAAAGGTTCTTACTGAGCAATAGGATTATCTGGCTTATTTTACCCACCCAATAAACAGCGATGCTGCTGGGTTTCTTTAACTGCAACTTGCCCTCATGAAAGAAGCTTGTTTATGTTTTCTGCAATGTTCAAAGGTCCTTTTTATGGCACTTCATTTTTCTCTACTGCACACCAGAATAGACTAGGAAAAGCCATGTAGCTGAGCTTTATTTCAAAGTGCTGTATACTAAAGACTATTGTATAGTCCTTTGGGTTAAATCCGGGGCAGTGACAACTGTTGTTCTCTTCTAGCAATGAGATGAACAGCATGAGCTGATAAAGGTGAACATGCTTAAATATGATGTTCTCAGAGAGTGCTTTTATAGATCAGATGCCTGGTAAGAAAGTAGATATTAATTTATTGGGATAGAAGATGCATGGGGACATTCACAGTCATGCTCTTGTATAACTGCATACTTCTCCATTTAAACCTCTGCTGCATCCACTGGGAGGAAATCCTTCCAGTCATTGTAGAAATACAACAAACCACAAAAATACAAAAAACAACAAATATTTCAGCTTGTCAGTCAGTATTTAATGGAAGGCATGGGAATACTGCACTGCACATGTACTGCCCTGAGCAGCTACAGACGTGCTCACTTCCTGTATGTTGTATCAGCAGAAGCATTCACCAAAGGTACAATGTGGACAGTCCTTGATGCAGAGCACCTCCTGCAAGTCTGTGTACCAGATAAGACCAACCACTGAGAAAGAACACAACGATTAGAAAACTGATTAATAAGTGCTCACCTAATTTTGAATCTTCATTGGGAGATCAAATATTGGAGAAACTGCTCATAATGTTTGGGCTGGTGCGGGCATCAAGCACAAGTCAAAATCTCCTTTCAGATTTGAAGGACGAAAGAAGTGCATTAAGTAAAGAAGCAAATAAGATGTAAAATTTTCAGGCAGTGCCATCTCCATGTGATGAATGTGCATTGAGACTGCTGCATAATCACTACTGGGGGAAGGATCTAGAACAACTGTGAGCATGCTACAGCCTGTTCAGGAAACTAATCAGCTACCTGGACTGGTGCCTGCTAAGGTCAATGCTCATGGAGTTGCACCACGTTAGTGTGACCTTGTCTCCGTAGAAGCTATTAGAGCACAAATGAGCTCCTAGGAATTTTTTTTTTCAGCAAAGTGGGCAGGTTACAGTTGTTCTTCACTCAGATTAGCCAGAAAAGCCCTTGTGATGATGTTAAACATACCACATTCCCCAACCGTGACCGTGATCTCATCAGCAAGAGGAAATACTTTTCAGCCTGTGTTTCAAACAGATAAAGCAAAGAGGAAATACTGAGCTACCTTGCTCCTGGTCTTTTGCCATCCATTTCACTGCTTCCTGCCTTTGACTATTTTGGGAGAGGGCTGTTTACAAAAATTGCTTCTTTAAAAGTTCAGGTTTCACTGATGCAGGCAGCTTGAGCCTTCAGCATCTCACTGGCTTCTGCCTGCTCTTGCTCTTGTGGTGGGGGAAAGGGCAGGGGCAGAAGGAGGATTAAACAGGAGTGTTTTCAACATCTACTGCTTTTTGATACCACCTTTCCTCCTTTTAACTATTTTTCATGGTACAGAGAAATGGTTCATGAACATTCTCTCTGTGGGATCCTTTGACAGTGGGAACCGGGAACGCAGGAGCAGGCATATTTTTTTACTGGTTAAACTGACAATTCCCAGTGTCCAATTCCAGTAGTTATTTGAGGTATCTGCTGGATCTGCAGTCCAACCATTTCCTGTTGTTTTCAGAAAATATGGAGGCTATAAGGCAACAGTTTAAAAAAAAAAAGGGAGGAGTTCCTGTTTGTGCAATAGATGTAAGGAGAGAAAGATTTTGTGTTTGTACCACACTATGGTATGAAACAGAAAAAGAGAAGAATGAGAGGATGAGAAAGATCTTTGCACAGACATGGTAGACTCAAAATGGTTGTGGTTTCTGCTTTTGTTGAGCTTCAGGGAGCTGGAAACCGTGCAGAAATGTTTTTTTAATCTTTTTTTTTTATGTTGTTTTGTAGGAAATACTGCTTTTTTTTAAAAATTCCAACATCATAGTAGCTGACAAGGAAAAGGCCAAGATAACAGTGCTGTGATCAGGGAATTTTCTATACTTAACTCTCCTTCCATCAATCATATTTTGGTTGGGGTAGGGGTGGGGGAGCAGTGGAGAAGCAGGAGAACATTAGAAAGTCTCAGATACATTGTTTGAATTCAGTTATATTTTTAAAAAGGAAATAAATTGAATAATTTCTACTAGTTCATCAGGTCAGTTCATGCATCTCTCTCGTTTTACAGCCCTGTAGCTGTCAGCAGATGTCAAATTCCTTTCTGTTCACCTCTGAATGTCCTGTGACAGTGTGGAAAAGGCTTCACCGTAAGTGTACAGAGAGCCACTCCTGCACAGCCGTGTGCAAGAACAATAGCCCCACGGGCATACATACCCAGTTTCACATATATTCATGGCAAAGACAGCTGTGAGAGATGTTACACATCCTTAAGCTTCTTGAAAGCAGAGGAAATACACACAAAGCCAAAGTCCATACCAGATCTGCATTTTTAAGAACAAGACTGTATTTAGTTCAGCTACAGGTTAAGATGATGCCAGGACAGACTCCAGCTTCAGCTGAAGTAAACAGGAGTGTTCTCACCAGGAGAATTAACTTCCAGTGTAATAAGCACCAAAGAAAGACAGCTGCTGTTCTTCTCTAGATTTTCTTTGTGTCTCAGATGTGTATCCCTCTTTGCCTCTTCTTAAAATGTCCTGCTGTAAGGACAGTATACCAATGTTTTAACATTAATCCTCCATTTGCAGCCTCAAATTCCAGACAGACAAACTAGAAGTTGCTGTATGAAGGATGTTTCTATTAACCATATAAATCTTTGTTATGTGGTGCAATACTTAGCCCAGGCACATAAATGTTTCTGAGGACATGAGAGAAAGACAATCTTAAGGCTGACACAGACAGAAGTGCGTTCTGAAGTCATTACAGTGAGCAATGAGGTGATCACCTGCTCTGATGGTAAGGCTTCTGCAATTCTGCCAGTGTGATCATTCAACAGCCTCTGGCAATACCACCTCAGAATAGGTTTAGACAGCTTAGTTTAATTATTTTTATTTGTTTGTGAATGTCTTCAATCCCACATCAGCACATGGAAGCTTCATGCAAATCAAACATGCCATTTGGCACAATCTGGATTGTTCCACTCAGTTCACGTCTGGGTTTGAGCTGAGTCAAAGTGAAATTGTTTTCAGTGTTTCACTTTGGCCATACAATTGAAAAAACTCTCCTTCAGCCCGACCACTCTGTTGCCAGGTACCAAATTGCTCAGGGTGACTAGAAACTCAGTTGTTCTTTTGAAGAAATTGGCCAGCCTCAGATCTCACTCTTGTTTGATGTTATTCACAATCTATTAATGTGAAAAAGAATAAATCACAATGTATTAATTAAATTTTGAAGTTTAAGATCATTTACTTGGGTGCTTTCATAACAGAGGGTAATATGCTGACAAAACTGACTTGCAAGCAAAGATGTTTACCCTTGTCAGTGTTTGGATGCCTCAACAATACCCCATCACCCTCATTTTCAAAAAAGATAGAGAGGAAGAGGCCAGGAACTACCAACCAGTCAGTCTCACCCTTGTGCCTGGGAAGATCATGGAGCAGATTCTCCTAGAAGCTATGCTATGGCACATGGAGGACAGGGAGGTGATTCGAGACAGCCAGCACGACTTCACCGAGGGCAAGTCCTGCCTGACCAACCTAGTGACCTTCTACAATGGAGTGACTACAACAGTAGACACGGGAAGACCCATGGATATCATCTATCTGGACTTCTGCAAAGCCTTTGACACAGTCCTTCACAACACCCTTCTCTCTAAGTTGGAGAAATATGGATATGAGGGATGGACTGTTTGGTGGGTAAGAAACTGGCCGGATGGTCGCATCCAGAGGGCAGCTTCAATGGCTCAATGTCCAGGTGGAGAGAAGTGACAGGTGGTGTCCCTCAGGGTTCTGTGCTGGGACTGGTGCTATTTAGTACCTTCATCAGTGACACAGACAATGGAATTGAGTGCACACTCAGCAAGTTTGCAGATGATACCCAGCTGAGTGGTTGACACACCAGTGGGATGTGATGTCATCCAGAGGGACCTGGACAGGTTGGAGAGATGGGCCCATGCAAACCTCATGAAGTTCCACAAGGACAAGTGCAGGGCCGGGCCAATCCTCATTACCAACATAGGCTGGGAGGTGATGTGATAGAGAGCAGCTCTGTGGAAAAGGCCTTGTGAGTACTGGTTGATGACAAGCTGGACATGAGTCAACTGTGTGCGCTCGCAGCCTAGAAGACCAACCATGTTCTCGGCTGCATCAGCAAAGCTGTGGCCAGCAGGTCAAGAGAGGTGACTCTGCCCCTTTACTCTGCTCTTGTGAGACCTCATCTGGAGTACTGCATCCAGCTCTGGAGCCCTCAGCACAAGAAGGACATGGAGCTGTTAGAGAGGGTCCAGAGGAGGCCACAAGGATGATCTGAGGGCTGGAGCACCTTCCCTCTGAAGACAGGCTGAAAGAGCTGGGGCTGGTCAGCCTGGAGAAGAGAAGGCTGCGGGGAGACCTCATAGTGGCCTACCAGAACCTGAAGGAGGCCTACAGGAAAGCTGGGGAGGGACTATTTGTCGGGGCATGTGGCGATAGGACAAGGGGCAATGGTTTTAAACTAGAGCAGGGCAGGTTTAGGTATGAGGAAGAAGTTCTTCTCCATGAGGGTGGTGAGGTGCTGGAACAGGTTGCCCAGAGAGGCGGTGGAGGCCCCATCCCTGGATACATTCAAGGCCAGGCTTGATAAGGCTCTCAGCAACCTGCTCTAGTGCAGGATGTCCCTGCTCGCTGCAGGGGTTTGGACTAGATGGCCTCTGAAGGTCCCTTCCAACCCTATGACTCTATGGTTCTTTAATGCTAGGAATCAACAGAAACAGCACACAGGCATGGGTTGCAGTATTCCCTCTCCTAATTTTCCTTCACTTGGTAAAGGCATCCAGTCTGTATCCTAGCTTTTTAGACCAGCATGGGGGAGACCTTAAAAGAAAGATTAAACAGCAGGGGGGTTTGAACCTGGCAGCTCGCAGCTCATTATCTGAGGGACAGCTATGCTGGCAACACAAGACTCCCTCTCCTTGTGTCCCAGGCCACAGTCTTTCCACCATCCCAAACTACACACAGGTTTCTCTGCTCTGTAGGTACCACGCTGCCTCTCAACTGGATCTGGGGCAGTCAGCTGTTTGGCACAGGGAGTAGAAAAGGCAGTGTGTTCTCATCCCAGCAGGAGGAGAGGGAGATGCAGCACGGGAGTTTTAAGAGTCAGTCTCAACATTGTCCTCAGAGACTTTGCCCAAAACTTCACATTCCAAGAAAGCTTCAGCATTTATAAAAGCCTTCCAGGGGGATGAGCAACTGATACGCAGAGCATCTTATCCACATAAAGGTTCCTAAACTTCCTTGTTAGAAATAAGTTCCAAGGCAGGCTCAAAGGTCGGTAACAGCAGGGGAGCCTGATGTCTCTGAACATAGCACACACAGAGGATGGAGCAGTCAGCCAAGCTCTGTGATAATGTTGGAACTTGAAGGTAAACGGAGCTAACAAGTTGCATGTTTGCTACCCTGAGCCTTCAACCTGTCATGAATTTGACAAAATGCTGTCCACTAGTAAACTCATTTTAATGTCATTATAAGACAAAACCACTCCTCCATCCCAAAAGCTGCCCACCTCCACGGCATGACCACTCCCCACTGAACATGTGCACAAGGGTGGGGTAGTCCATGGGACAGAGGAGGAGCAGGTGTGTTGCTCAGCACAAAAGATGACTTTTTAGCAATGAATTTCGGAAGCTTTCCCACACGAGGATCATGATGATTGAAGGTCCAATGGGACACTGCTCTGAACAGGGACCATAGGGACACTTTGGACCCCATGGTGGTAGCTATTATCCTCTTTCCTCTTTTTATCCCTTTCCTCTCCTTACTTTTCCTCCCCTTACCTATCACATGAAGACAATAAAAGTTGCATTGTTTGATTGCAACACAACCCCTTGGCACGTTGCCCTGATCTTTTGCACCTCGAGATCACCACAAACAGACCATCAGCATCCATCTGAAGTGGGCCATGGCAGGAGTTGTCCCTCTGACAAGGCAGCTTCACAGCTTTAATGGTCCCTTTCTATCCCTTTATCTTTTTAATTAACTACATGGGTGCTCTTTCCACAGAGACTGAAAAATGCCCTTGCACTAGAAATGACTTGGCATTATTCTTGAGCGTCTCATGTTGCTACAGACCAGTAAGTCTAGTCTATACCAGTGTTTCCAGTTAGTGGTCTGCAGAAATGCTATGGCCTTTTTCTTAACTTGAGATACTGGAATATGACATATTTAGGATACTATGAGTTATTTTGGGAGGCAACACAGAAAATAAAGATATTGCCAGTAAGTACATATGTACCATCCCAGGGCCAAGTGCTCAGCAATATCCCAGTGTAAAGCTGGGGAGCCATCAGGCTACAATGTCTCCATCTCTGCTGGTGCTGTGCCTTACTGCCAGGCACTCTGCAGTTAGCATCACTGCAACAGGTAAACATTTAAAATATCACACCCCACACTCCTGCTCTCTAAAAGATTTAAAAGCTCACTAGCAGACAGTGAGTTTTGTTTAAATCACAGGCCTCAGTTGGGCTCCATTCTTGACTGAGAACCTGCTTATACTGGTTTTCCCTCAAGGACTCCACTTACATTAAACACAATTAAGGCTAAACACATTATGTACTGTCGACCTTCATCGGAAATTGCCTTTTGCTTTGAGCTTTGTCCTTGCATGCAGCCTGTTCCAGACACAAGCCATCCCTCAGTGACTAGGATGCTGCACTTCTACACCTTAAAACTGTTTCTAAGTTCAAGTGGTAGACAGGATTAGATGCTGCAAACTCTAAATCACAGTACAGTGACATTACTCGAAAAATACACAAAAAAGATCACAGAATCACAGAATCATAGAATCATAGAATAGTTAGAGTTGGAAGGGACTCCCAGAGGTCATCTAGTCCAACCCCCTTGCAAGAAGCAGGGACACCCCCAACTAGATCAGGTTGCTCAGGGCCTCATCCATCTTAAATCCTGTTCCAAATTTAAGCCAGAAAGGCTGAACTACTACTGCTAGCCATGTGAGCTGTCTCAGATGGGGGACAGTGTGGTGGTATGTGGTTCCCAGCAAAGTAGAAACTCAGTTTTACATTTTCCTCTGCATCAGCACTGATGTTTTGATGCCATGGTGAGTGAATCTGTCAGGAGCATGCATAAAAGGTCTACATTGCCGTTTCCTGGCTTTGTCTTGAAGGTGATGTTTGGCCTCAGCAGGGCAGGATGCTGATAAACTGTCCTCCCAGACTGAGAAGGGTATGAATCTTGTCTGTCTGCATAGAGTTGGTTTAGTTTCACTGCTTCCCCTGCAAATGGTGTGTTGCAGAGATAGACATGTCACAAAAACACCTCCTTCCAAACCCAAGTCAGTCCAGTCTCTCTTTAAGAGACAGTGTGAGGCAGGATCCAAATCTGAACTCTCCAAATATTGCTCAGGTGTCTCCTCCCTCACACAGCTCTTGAAATACCCAATACACCTTCCCAGACCATACCAAGCAGATCTGGCAGTAGGCTGCTTGGATCTGTACAGCTACTCTTCCTTTACTCGATCCTTCTCTCCCTGTTCCTGCCACCCAGCCTCAGACAAGCCCCACACTGTGCCCCAGTGTGAGAACACTTAAGAGCAGAGCAGCAAGCTGCTGGGATCAGGCAGAATGCAGCCCATCAGCCTGTGCAAAAGAACTGATGAGGTAACATCTGGGTCTTTCTCTGCTGTCAGTTAGGTAATTCAGGCTTTGTCAGTTCTGCTGGTTAATGCTTTTACAACGACCCAAAGACAGGCTGGGAGGGCAGCTGAGTGTCACTCAGCTGATGGATGGGGGAGAGGTTTCTGCCCTGCTCAACACACTGTTGGTCTGAGTGCTGCAGGAAACAAGTAGCCATTTCACTATAAGCCATCAAGAGCAGCACTGAAATAACAGCAGCAAGAGAGAAACATTTTTTTTTCTGTAGAGCAAATAAAAGTATGTGTTTCACAAGAACACACCAGCTGATATACAGTCATTAATTTAACCCTCTCCCGAGAAATAAAATAAATTGGATGCCAGGCACAGTTAGGTAGGGCAAAAAGCCTAGGTTCAGCAAATAGAAGTTTCATGATCCTAAAATGTCTCGCAGTATGTCTTTGTCACACTCCTGACAGAGGTGCCAGGAAACAGGTGTGTTAAAAAGTGCTTCTCTGACCAATAGTTTTGCAAGAGTTAATGAGACACAAAGCCGTGCGAAGCATTTCCAGAGGCACATAATCTGACTCACCCCTGTTTAATTATTATTTTATCCCTCCTCCAACCAGGGCTGCCTTCTCAAAGGTCTTCTGCACGAATTCCTCAATGCTCCAAAAGTGAAACTATCTGGTGTAGGAGCAGCAGTGTGTACTTCGATCCCTCAGTATGGAATCACTGGGCATCTTGTCTGTCAGAAATACCTGGTCAGTGACCAGACCCCCTCATGTACAGCAGGGAAATCCTCCCAAAAACAGTGCCTCGAGCCAGGAAAGATCTGGAAATGAGTGAGGCTGGCTGTACTCAGGCAATAGCACTATGCTTGAGGCCATGGTGTCACAGCAACAACGCTGTGACATGATTTCACTTCTTGAGAGAAGGGTGAAGTCCTGCAAAGTTCAGTCTGCAGAGAAGGGAGGGGCGGGGGGAGGTGTTTGAAGAGCTGTTTGTACTTCTCATCCCCGACTCTGGTCTCTCTGGGTGTGCAGGGCAGTGTCAGAAATTAGAGAGTTTCTGTCCTTTCTCCTGTGCTGAGTCTGTTGTGCCCGTGATGCTCATTGTGGAATGATCTCTCCCTGTCCTTATCTCACTCCTCAGCCTCTCAACATGTATTTTCTCCCTGTGAGTGATAGAGCAGCTTTGGTGGGAGTCTGGCTTTAAGCCACGGTCAAGCCATCACACTCAGTCAGTAATCATATCTCAAGTTGGAAAAGACCAATAAGCATCAAGTCCAACTCACAACTCCTCGCAGAACTACCTAAAACTAAACTTGCAAAACACAAGCCTTAAATAAATAAATAAGCAAACAAATAAATAAATAAAGCCAAGAGAGAATACTTATATTTTCATGACAAAAAAAGAAAGTGGATCACTTGACCATAGTTATCACAACTAGCAACTTCTCCAGGGTACACAACTGCTTTTTCCTGTCATGGTATCTGCAGAATAAACCCTGCATTAAAAAGGGTAGAATATCTGTAATTAAATAGGACTGAAACCCAAAATATCAGAAAATTGCTTTAAAGCACTCCAAACAGCACAAATTACTTGTAAATTCAGAGGGGACATATACCAACATGAGGATGTGTTTCCACAGCCTAACAGGAGAGCACTAAGCAAGTCCTACAGTAGAGGAAGTACCTTAACAACCAGCCGACTTATAGCTCGTTTCAGAGTAATTCCCTCTTTGAGCAGTACTACTTTGGCACACCTTTAACTCTCTGCCAACTCACTCTTGGCATAGTTGATAAACACTGGATCATTGCCAGACAACTGCTTCAGGAAACAACAGGCAGAGGACTCAAACTTTCTCCACAGTGACGGATCCTGTTTCTGTTTCCATCAAGAAAAGCACTGCATATAAAGTAGATGGGATCACTTTAATTAGCAAGTACTTTGTACCTCAGACACTGCTCAAGGCTGAACACTAGGATCATTCAAAAGAGAGAAGGCTCTGGGAGCAAGTCCAAAAAAAACTTTAAAGGTACCTAAATCGTAAAGAACAGGATTACAGATGCCTGTAGGTTTGGACCCCAACTTCAACTACAGAAAAAACCCCTCATCCCGTGCCTACATAGACCTTTGAACAGCTTATTTGGAACTCAGTGCAGATTCAGTGCAGCACAGCACAGCAGAGCACAGCACAGCGCAGCGCAGCACAGGCGCAGCACAGCGCAGCGCAGCACAGCACAGGCGCAGCACAGCGCAGCACAGCGCAGCAGAGCACAGCACAGTGCAGCGGAGCACAGCAGAGCAGAGCGCAGCACAGGCGCAGCACAGTGCAGCACAGCAGAGCACAGCAGAGCGCAGCACAGCGCAGCGCAGCACAGCCGCAGCACAGGCGCAGCACAGCGCAGCACAGCGCAGCGCAGCGGAGCACAGCAGAGCGCAGCAGAGCGCAGCACAGCGCAGCGCAGCAGAGCACAGCACAGCAGAGCACAGCAGAGCGCAGCACAGCGCAGCACAGCACAGCGCGGCACAACACAGCGCAGCACAGCAGGCTGCGGGCCCACCCGCGGTGGGCTGCAGGTGGCAGCACCCGCAACCCAGGCGAGCCCCAGAGCCCCAGAGCTCCCGGGCTTGGCCGGGTGTTAGCCCGTGTCCTCCATGGCCAGTGCTTTGTGCCTACAGACTGCAGTCTGAATTCTCAATGCTGATTCCAGAAGTACAAACAGCTCTTCAAACACCTCCCTCCACCCCTCCCTCCTCTGCAGACTGAACTTGATCCAGGATTTCTCTCCCTTCCTCCCCACCCACCAGGGTGGCTCATGGTTGGGGGCAGGGAATGGGTGTTTCAGTCAGCTCCTCACCAGTTGTTTTCCTTCCTAGTGTGGGGAGCATTTCTCACACTCTTCCCTTGCCCCAGCGTGGGGTCCCACCCCGGGCAGACAGTCCTCCATCAATTTCTCCATGTGAGTCCTCTCCCACAGGGCTCCAGCTGTTCACCAACGTGGGTCAATTCTGTGGGGTGCAACGACAGGATCTCTCAGTCCCTCAGGCCCAGACTGCTCCAGCCTGGTCCCCCCCCAGTTACAAGATCTCCCAGCAAACCTACTCTCTCTCCAGGGGCTGCAGGCGCTGCCAGGGCCTTGTTCCAACGCAGGTCACAGCATATTCCATGTCTCCAGCTGCTGCAGCATGGGGCCTCTCCATAGGCTGCAGGGGGGATCTCTGCACCCCATCATCCTCCATGGGCTGCAGGGGAACAGCCTGTTCTGCCATGGTGTTCTCCATGGGATGCAGGGGCATCTTTCTCTCCAGCGTCTGCAGTGCCTCCTCCCACTCCTTCTTCAGTGACCTTGGTGTCTGACAAGTTTCTTACCTCTTCTCACTCCCTCCTCTGGCAGCACAAAGCATCTGCTTGTGATTTTTTTTCTCTTAAATGTGATTAACGGAGGTGCTATGACGTGCTTTAGTCTTGGCTTTGGTCAGCAGCAGGTCCATTCTTGATAAATACCCAGCTGGTATTTACTTTGGCAGTCCTAGGGAAAGTTTCCAGCTGCTTCATGCAGAAGCCACCCCTGCAGCCCCATTATCCTCCACCAGAACCCTGTCATGCAAAACCACAAGAGACCTGTATGACTTTGCTTGTCCATATTATTGTCACATTCTCATATAGCTGCATACTTCACTGGTAACTTGCATGTATTACTTTTTGACCAACACCATCTTTGTCACACACCAGCCACACAGAAAACCTGTTTTGTCCTTCCTGCTATGTATAGAAGTATAGGGAATGTTCTTTCCCCTAAATGGAAACTCTTTTTGGCAGATTTTTGAGTGCTCTGGTAGCTTAATCATAGCAAAGATCTGAAAGAAAAAAAAAAAAGAGGTGATCCCCTACTGTAAGAAGGGAATATAAGTTCTATTATACGATGTCATTCTTTACTTACTTAGAAGATGATACCATCTTCCAATAAAGCCTCAGCATAGGAATTTCAAGCATGCTTAGCATTTCCCAGGAGTTAACTGATTGGGATTTGCATCTTTGATTACATTAGTGGGTTCAGCCATGAACCAACCACAACTCATGGCAGCTGTACTGAGCTTCCTCCTTCTTCTCTCTTTTAGATGTGGTGTTCTTACATAGTACTTCTTTCAAGTGAAGAAATTGAAGGAAGATCCAGGATCTTCCAGGATCTTAAAGTCTTCTGTTGGAAAAAAACCAACAACCCACAAACCAGATCATTTTGTTTGCTTCCATAAACCGAAACCATCAGGATCACAGGACCACAGAATATCTCAGTTTTGGAAGGGACTCCTGTGTATCGAGTCCAGCTCTCAGTTTCTCACAGCATTACCCAAAACTAAACTTGCAAAACACAGTTCTAAACAAAAAACCCAGAAGCTATCTATGCTCAAAATTAACAAACAGCTGCATCGACCAGTGTCATGTCCCACACTGGGACTAAGCTTAATTACTGTCCCTGTTCATTAGGGGAGCCTGTGGCAGTCTCTCCCAGGCAGGCGCTGGGTTCTGCAGCACCTGCTTACCCTTGGACTCCTGGCGGCAGGGATCTGAAGCACCCTTCATGACCGGTAGCAGGCAGTGGGATTCTGTGCCTTTGTACCTTTCATGTCCTCTTCTGTGGTGGTAACAGACAGGCATACACTGACCTTTTTGGGTATGGCATGGTCCTTTGGTGGGTCCACAGGCTGCAAACCTGTGCAGAGTCAACACAGCTATCACAAAGGAACAGATACTTCTGGCCTATTTAAACCATGTTCAATCTCCTCCCCACATTGTCCAATTTCATTACTAAAACAAAGTAGGATTCTAGGGACAACTGAAATACTGAGTTACTTGTTCTTCCGACTGCATCAAAGTTTGTAAAGAGACAATGGTTCATTTTCTGACCACAAAAACTTTCTTACATTAAAAGTATTTCTGGCTTACAAGCCAGCTTTAGCAATCAGCCCTTCCCAGTGTCTCTGCACCTCATATTGATGTTAATTACTTGTCTGTGGATAACAATGTTTCCAAAATTACTCCAAATGCTAATGGTCCAGTCCCCTTCCTTCTGAGATCAGATTCATGGTTAATAAGGTGTTTTTGTCATATGCATCACATAGATGCCAATCCTAATTATTACCATTGTCTAGAAAAGGTCAGAAACCATTAATTCAAGGAGAAATTTTTACAGCTATTGGGCATGCCAAACACAGTGCTGTTGTATATACTGGTGTCAGCACTGTGGTCATGCCAGCAAGAAGTGTCTCAATTCTGTACTTTTTCCACTCTGTGAGCCCACTCCTTTGTGGTTCTGGCTCTAGCAGTTCTTAAGGTGTGATAATAACTAGTAGGTGCAATTTCATTCTGAGAGCAGTATTTCTCTGCTTCATGCTGGGGTCCATTATTGCCAGGCATGAAGAGCTCTGCTGTAATCTCGCAGCACTTGCTGACTTCCTGGAGCCTTGCCTGCCTTGTCCAAGCCAAACCATGTGGTGCCATGTTGGAAACACAGATATTACTGTTGGTCCCAGAGATGTATTAGGAGGAAAGCAGAATTTGTTGTGAATATAAGGATGTGACGTCTCAGGTAACAGGACAGAGTGTCCCCTTGAAAACTCTTAACAGCCAGGCTGGTAGAAGAGAGCACAAGACAACAAAATACTTTAAATAACTTCTCCATCAATTTTGAAGCATCCTCAGTGGCTTTTTCCACATTCTCTTTCAAAAATAGGATATTCAAATACCAAGTTAGGATTGCAGATATTTTTCAACATCCAAAATAAAATAACAAACCTTTTTTTCATAAATGTATTCCTTGCAAACCAAGGCAAATGTTCACTAATTTTCCTGTGATTCAATGATTAACTTTGAATTAACCCGTTATGCTTTTTCTGCCTCACACTGTCAGTGAGCAACCTGAATGCTACAACCATTTTTCTGACATCACACAGCTTTCCAACTGATGTATTAAAAGGAAGAGGAAAAAAAGAAAAGCATTACTTCTGCACCACTGCCAAAACCAAGCAATGGTTCCCACTGTGCCCAGTCACACAATCCCGTTATAGCAGGTTGTGGTTTCAGATCAGATTAGTTGCAGGGCATACAGTGATGTTTCAGATTCCTGTGTGGCATGTGTCTGGTTCTCTTTTCCACATCTTATTTTAATGGACAAATTACTAGAAAAAGTCTGTGTATAATTTTCTTATTACATTTTCATATGGAAACCATTGGATCTAAGTGGTTTCTGCTTTGTTTAGAGCTATAAGCCACATGGTACTCAAATATTTACTCTGCATATTAAAACAACTCATCTAGATCTTATCCAAAAAGAAGCATGTCTCATATTTGAGTCACTCTGATCCTTCTTGTGCAATCAGTGTTCTAAGACATATGTTGTACTCAGATACCAGACAGGACAGGCAAGCTCCCAGGTCATACGATGTACACTCAGCAACAGTGAACGGGCACTTCAACTGGAAGAAGAATTTCTTCTCCCTGCACTACATTTGTGGTAGATAATAGTAGGGATGTTCACAGGCACTAATATTCCTTGAATTACAAAATACTTCCAGCTCCTGATACCATGGACTGCAAACAAACACCTGCTGATGTAAACAGGAGGGGAATTGTGCACACAAGCTTTTTATACTGGAAAGATGGTTCAGATTTTTCTCCAAGATTTAGTAGGAAAAGACTTTTTATTCATTGTTAATTTTGCAGTATCAGAGAAGCTGTATCAAAATATGGGTTACCCGTAATAAGATCCAAATTCAACTTTATTTTTGTCTTGCTTTAACTGTGCTAGACCCTGAATACAAAACCAAGAGACAATCATGCTTCAAAGAACGTAGAAGAAGATTCAAGAAGAACATAGAAGATTCATAGAAGAACATTCAAGAACGTGCAAAGGGAGGCACATGTCTCACAGTTTCATCCACCTACAAGTGAGGAGCACAGCACGAGCCAGTTGGCTAAGGCTCTCCCAAAGTGAACAGGGCCTGGACAAGGGAAGAGGCTGCCTGCCCTGGCAGGGTCTGTGTGCTCTGTCCTGTACACATCCTCTGGATGATTTTAGTCCTTGCCCAGGCTCCAGACCTCCCAGAGCTTTCACTGGGGCAGCTTCCCCATGACACTGCCTTACATAGAGGCCTGCTGTGGGCTCGATATCCAGAAGTGCTCTGGTTCCACCGGGAGCTATGCGGGAATCCCTGGGGGAGGTTTTACAGCCTGTACCACACTCACTGATCTTTCCAATCTTCATGGTTACAACATCCACAGCCAGAACTAGGGCAATCCACTACACACACGGTAAAACAATCTCATCTCCAGCTATCCCATCACATGACACATGACATGACAGGAGAGAAGCCCTCAAATAATTGCCAGTGTAGCTCCTACGCAAAAGAGGCTATCCTTTATGACAATGGGAAAAGCAATCAGCTCTGATGGACTAATTTATAATGATTATGACACCCGTGCTTATCTCTGATAGCATAAATTATATTCAAGGGATTGATATAATTATTCAAGGGATTGATATAATCGTTCTCTTCGTTAAGTATCATACCATTCATCGCAGAACAAACAGCATAATTAAGATTGCAAAAGAAAAGACAGTGATACACATGCAAACAAACTTTACAGTCACCCACTTCCCCTGTAGGCTGAAGAATCAAGTTGGCAAAGTTGGCACGAGGTGTCAGCAGGGAGGGAAGACTTTACAGCAGGAGACAGGAGGATCTTTGCATCCTCTCATCTCACCTTCAATAAAAGTTGAGAATGTGAGAACACAGGCATGCTACCCAGTGCCCCTTGGAATGGGTGAAGCAGAGCTGGCTCTCAAGTAAATGCCTGCCACCTGTACACAGCACTAAGAGCTTAAGCAACTTCAGGTTGCCTCAGGAGTATCAACTTGGCAGTATGTTAATTAAGCACGTTAAGCCATGTGTATCACAGAAAGAATTTCTTGTGCACAAGCACTTTTGCATGTACTTGACGTGACACATCTCCCCAAAGAAATGAGCCCTTTCTCCCATAAATTCATGTCCTGCCTAGTGGTAGTGTCTCTGATCACAATGTTACAGTCACTGAAAAGTAAGGCATGAAAGATTTCAGGGCTAGGGATTGCCACCATCGCAACATTAAAAGAATATACACAATTATTATATAATATAAAATTGACATTTTTATATGTCAACATGAAAGAGAGGTACTGTGGCAAAGTCTATACTGTTTAGTATGTGTTCAGACAAAAAAGAGTCATAAAAAAATCTCGCAATATCCTGTCACAAAGAAATATTAATTCAATATGCAACCACAACCATCCTAAAAAATCTGTCTTTAACCTACCTTATAAACTGCTTCCAAGAACAGAAGGAAATGCAGCCTGTGCCAAGTATCCACCTGGCTCCCTGCAGAGCTAGGCAGCAGCAGGAAGGGGAGGGATGCAACCCTGAGCAGACAGCCCTGCTGCACACACCTCGGCAACCATTCTTCTTCCCCACTCCACACACTATGGACTCATAACTTGAAATCAGAACTATATGCACTTCTTGGTACCCATGGCTTTTTGTCCACCACAGACCCACACACACTCACAAACCTACTACTGAAGTTCAGATCACAGGGGACTATCTCATGAGCATTTAGCTACCATATGTATAAATAAATAATAGAAATACAGACTGTCCTTGACTTCATTTTGTTCCACAGATGTTATAGTTTTGACACTTCTCTCTCACCTTTCTTCAATACAGAATGTCTTACTAGACCTTAAAACACCTCTTCAAGGAATGGTACGTTGCAGTATGAGCATGCAATGGCCAAAGCTGATACAGCCTCTCTCTACAGTGACAGGTATGCTCTACTATGGAACACCTAAAAATTTAAGAGCTTGTTATATGTTTCACTGGTGCCAGCAGGAGATCAACTGGCACAGGTACAAATGCACAGAGGGGTACTCTGACATGTACTCTCTATATTCTATCACGTTCAGCGGTTTCCTCTGAGTGCCACATTCATTCACAATAGGTCAGGCTCAGAAGGCCCTTCCCATTTTCATACAATTATTCTGTTCAACAACATGGTTCTTTGTCCTTGGTTTTCACCAGTGCAAACATGTCATGAATATACGTAGCTGTTTCCAACAGAAGTTGACATGTCTTTAATGTGCTTACATCAGATTCTTACAGACAAGCTTGTTTGAATTTGAGGCAACTATTGACTGAAAAACATACTATGATGCTTGTATCTCACGTGAACCATGAGTTGTTAATGACTGCATCTGCAAGGAAAAGAATGAATAAAGACATACAGAGTGAGAGTTAACCTTTGCTAAGTCCGAACTAAGAACTTCACATAACCACCATTATAACTGGAGATGCCAAATCCGTGGCAATCAGGGAGATATTTTAGTTTTTGTCTTTGCTTCTCCCCATACAAAAACATTTTAATGGGTGATAAATTTGATTAATTGTCCCCAAGCTGAGTCTGTTTGGCCTGTGATGGTGACTGGTAAGTGATCTCCCTGTCTCTATCTTGACCAAAGAACACTGCCACGTTATTTTCACACCCCCCATCATGTTGAAGAGAGTAAGAGCATCTGACAGCAAGCCAAGGCCAACCCACCACAGAGACAAAGCATCCATTTAACAAAAAGTCCAGTTCAGCCACAAACCTGGTGACCAAGAAGATCCCAATCCCAAGTATAATGTCAATGGTTACCAACCAGCACAGGTATCTGACCACAATGCTTAACTGGTCAGGAAGTTAGCAAACACTGACATCAATAATAAAACATCAGAGCCTTCTGTAATTGTCTCCATCCAGCTTTCAGGTTAGCACAAAGCAAAATTTCTGGGATATTAGAAAACTCTCCATGAAAAAACTCTGGTGCAAGCCTGTCACACAACATTCCTTTTGCTGCAGAGCCGGTGTGAGCAGTAGGCTGGGACTGTGGGCAAACTGCGATAATTATACACCATGTACCAACCTGACCAGCACGCACCTTCAACTGGATGTGCTACTGCTCATGTGTGCTGCCTTCTTTCCTAGGCACAGCCACGCTGCAGAGACATGGATGAAGTGACCAACTCTTGAGGTGTTTCTGCTGCCCAGATTTGCCGCCTAAAGGTAAGAGCTTTCAAATTACTTGGGGTCAATACTACCTGCACTCCTTTGGAAGTAAGGAAAGGGCAGTGATAAGGACTCAGTGAGCTCAAGGAGCTCGACCTACCTGTAGCTCTCATTTGTAAATGTTAACTCTTTACGGTTAAATTGTGACACTTTCAAAATCAGCAAGCCCACTCTCATGTTCCTGGAGTCAAAGATGTTTCTCAGGGTGTTTTGGAGATGTAAAGAGGATGATGAGCTTTCTGATAAGGTGAAGAGGAGAACAAAAAGAAGAATGGAAATTCAAACTAATGCACCATCAGATATGCCATAGCTCACACATAACAGCAGGGCACACACCTGCCTTCTTCAAATGTATGTTTATTCATAACAACTTCCTAAGAGCTCCTAAACCAGGTCCAGATGTTACATGAGAGCTGAGCTGTTCTATCAGTTCTCAGATGAAGGACAAGTTGATGACGTTATTTTTACATAGGGATAAATGAAATGCTGGCTACCCATGTTTCAATGCTGTCAGTAATAAAATATTAATCCATAAATTAATTTAATTAAAAGATGGCAAACATAAAATTTTAAGGTAACAGTGAAGTGCTGGAAACAAGTGTGTAAGGTTGCCATCAGTCATGACAGCAAGAAGGAATACGAACAGAAGAATTGTGCCAAGAGGACAATGGCTGAGTTCAGCACTTCCTATTTTCTGTTGTTTCATCAAGGTTTCAGACACAGTCAAATGAGGACCACGTCACTGCAGAACAGTCACACAGTGCCTCACTGACACAGGGCTTCCATATACAACAGAACTAAGCAAACCCAAGACTGACTACTTCGCCCTTCGGCACTCGCAGGACAGGAACTGTGACTATCTTCTTTTTTCCCACCAGTCCAGGTGAATGCACAAGGCACTGGACAATACTTCCTTTTAGTGGTTAGTGCTCTATTTTTGGAATGGTAATTAGGGAGGGTCAAGTTCTAGTGTAATCCCAGGGCTCAGCTGTGCTCATCCTTCAGAATAAGGGCCCTTAACTGTGAGTGTAGTCATCTGGAGGAAGCAAGGGATTATTCTGCAAACAGTAAATTCAGGAACAAGATTTGAAAGATACATCTGGATTCATTAACACAGAAATCACTAATGGATTTTAGTCAGTCTTAATAACCTTGACAGAGATATAAAAGCAGCTAATAAAGTGTATGAATGAAGAAACAAATTATGGAATCAGAAAAATATTACAGGGAGTGCGAGAGCCTAGAGAAGTGCTGTGACAGCACGTGTGTGCGTTACGGTGCTACAAAGCAGCACATTTAGAAAATGATTTCAGGAATTTCAGCCACAAGCTGTGAGTTCATTAGCACAAAATGACATCAGTGACAAGAAAGATCCACTACTGGTTAATGGCAGCATAAATACAAACCATCAGCTGTAGAAAAGGGAAGAGTGCTACTGGATTATTCTAAAGACAGCATTTCCATTAAATATAAGATGGCATTCAGACCATTATATGGGCTGAGGAGAGGCCACTCATGGCTAAGAAATGAGAAAAACTCAAAAGCTGGGTTAGCCCTGTGAAGGAAAGGCTGCAGAAACAGTGAGGGTCCCTGTGCTGTCTCAAAGCTGTGTTTGTAAAAGCACAGTGCTGGCACATTAACAAACAGCAATAAACTAATAATTCTAGGCTAGAAGGTTTGTGAACGTTCACAGTATTTTGAACTGCTTTATAGGTTAGAGCAACAGGAGCAAGAAATGTACTAAATTATAGGCCAAAGCTTGCTGGGACAGGACTGGAATATCCAAGGAGTCCCTGCTTACCCAGCAGCCTTGTGAGTCTGGGAGGGCAGGGCTTGGCTGTGGATCTGCACAAGCCTGGCAAGCAGGTGAGCAGCCCTCTGGGCACACATCACAGCAAGTGAACATGGGGCTGTGCTTTTTAAAAAAACAAAACAGGATTCCAAAACCTTCCAAATGCCTTCTCATCCATGTCACCATTTACCGTGGAGGAGATAATGTTTTCTCTAAAACAGAAAAAGCAAAGAGTTCTTTCTTTCTTTCTCGGTACAGCTCAGTTCACCGTTTCTCTCTTTCCTACGTGCTTCCTCCTGATCTCCTGAACAATGGTTATTCTTGTTTTACTCCAAACTGCCATGTAAGCCATGGAGACTTGGACCACAGATCAGTATCTCCCTTTCCACAGTAGAGGAGGAGAAGCATTATCTATGCAGTGAATTTCTGGGTTCTGCCCAGCTCCCCAGCTCAATGCCAAAACATCCTGATGACTTCAACAATGAAAAACTGACTTCTACCACTGACCACTACAAGCAGTGATCTCACTGGCTAGTGAGTCAATGCAGTTATCAGATAATAGAATCAGGTGAAGAATCTGCAACAAGAAATGCAGTTCATATGCAGCTGAATTCCCCACAGCTACATCCTCTCCGTTCGAGGAAGGAGGCTGGTAGCTGGATAAAGACTTAAAAGCCAGAACAACTGTAAGATTAACAATTACATTTGTGAGTAAAGAATGGGGAATTGGAGAGGAGCTCACTGGAAAGGTTGTCTGCCTCAGACATCCTCAGTACTTTTTAATGTCCAACCTTTAATAGCAAATTAAAAAGCCATTTCTTTTAGCATCTATTTAAAGGATAAGAATAAACAAATACCAGAGTGCTGCTCCCCAACTCTTTACCTATATTAGAGATGCAACTATTCCTTCCTGAACACCTAAAAAGCCTTATCACATAGTGAATGTTACCATAAATGGCCAAGTCTGGGCTAAAGGGAAATAAATGATCTCTGCATTGAGGAATTCACTGTTTCATTGCTAGCTGAAAACTCAAATTAACTTCTTCAATCAAGTGAAACAGAGGCACACAGTATTCTTGAAGGCACAGATGCCAGCAATGGCATTTTATGGCCACTCTAAAATAGCAAAATTTTAAATTGTCTCATCATGCAGCTGGAAGGGCTAAAAGCCCAGGAAAACATTTAACTAGTGATGACAGAACAAAAACTCACTACAGCAAACTGAAAGCCTTTGGACCAGTATCCTACAAGCCAACAGACCACTGGTTAGAATGGCTCTATCTCCACATGTCCAGGAAATCCAAAAATCACTTAACTATAACATTTTATCGATAATCTTCTGAAATACAAAACTTCAGAATGTATTCAAATACATTAATCAGTTAATGTTTCCTCCTAAACTCCATATTTTCAGTTTCTGACCCCACTCTTACCAATGGCAAATCCCACACTGACATCAGCTGGAGCTGGAATAGATACGAAACACTTCTCTTGTGCAGCCACTGCCTCATGTCCTGCTGAAGCTTCTGGATGCCATCCTGGTACATGATGTGATAACCAAACACGACAACCTCCTGCCAGATGCCACGATACTGATCCAGCCCTTGCAGCCAGCTGTAGTCCAGACAGGGCACAGAGACAGCCCTTGGCAGCTGTGGTCCCTCTCGCACATATCTGAGATGTCCCTACATTTTCTCCTCCACTCCCAGAAGTGCTAAATATTTTGTGCTGTTACATCCATGCCTGGGTAATGGGAGCAGCTCCATTGCTTCAACTGCAATAGAGATAAGCCAAAGCCAAGCACGTTTGAAAGCTTTCTAGAAACTTCAAGTGGAGTCTGGAGTACGAGACCAACCATTAAGCTGCTCACTAAAAACACCTCAGTTAAATTAAAAAAATAATTCAAAAATGTAAGTAAATCTTGGTCAGCTTTCCCAGAAATAATATAGAAGATTTTTAAGTAGGTCAGTCTCCTTCTGGGGAAGAACTGCAACAGAACAAAATACCAAGTTAAAGGAAATCTTACCTGGACTCGGATATACATGCACCTGCCAGATCTCACTGGCCTCCTTTCTGCTTCACACAATAATTTCTGAATGGAGAAGAATTATACTGCAGCGAGCTTCAATTTTTAAATGAAATCATAAACACTTCATTGCACAGGCTTATAAGACTAAAATAATGACACCCAGCACCCAGGTAATGCGATTCCTGAAATCACTGTCAAGTAGCTCCCGGTTTGTGCTCTGCTGAGTTGGATCTAGGTTGAATTGGACACAAATTCCACAGGACTTTCCTAGCTCATGAACACTTCTGTTTCAAATACCACAATGTCATCTTTGAAGAAGTGCTGGTGGGAAAGGCATGTTTACAACGAACTTGAAATCAAACTGTAAGAAAGTATTTCTGAGAGGTGAAGAGTGATTTGCATACATGGGGCTGTCTCTCTGCCCACTGCTGCAAACATGCAGCAACCAAACAGCCTCCCTGACACAACACCACAAAGAGGAAGGAACATCATCCTTCTCTTCACAACTCTTTAAACTCTATCTGGGAGACCAAATGACAGCTCTGTCAGGACTGATGGAAAGACTGTCCTCTGCATGTCTGCTTCCCCTGTAAAAGCACACATGGCAGTGCCTGGGCCTCCTTGCTGGCATACATCAAACTATTCTCATCTGTGGGATTATTTAGCCAGTAGAGACATTTGGATGCTGTGCCAGAGATGTGGCTGGGAGACAGAGAGCTGGACCCTGGCCTGAAATTCCGCAGTTCAGCAGCGATGGCTGCAGGATGGCTGCTCTCCACACCAGAACACAGAGCCTGGAGTGAATCTAGACAAAGATGATGGGAACTGTCAATGCCCGTTTTCCCCTAGGATATGTCCTTCTGGAACATAAAGACTTTGTCATTTGCACCTTCCTTTCCCTGAACTGGCTCTTTGTGTATATGCCTCAGGGTGTGATTTGGGCTTTCTGCTTTTTTTAATACTGGTTCCCACAAGACTTGAAGTGAGTTTTATTCTCCCATGCAAACCAATTATACCCATACAGAGAGACTGAGGCTTCAGAGGAGAGAAGACACAGGCTTGTTTCCACATCCCTGCCTGAAAATCAGGCAGCTTGCAGTTGCTTGAGTCGACTTTGAGTGCTTCAGACAAACCAAACCCCCACCTCAGGAGTGCACGATGATCAGCTCCCCAGGGCAGTGGTCACAGCACCGAGCTTGACTGAGGTCAAGAAGCATCTGGACGATGTCCCTGCTCTTACTTGGATGGTCCTGTGGAACCAGGAGTTGGACTTCATGATCCTGATGTGTCCCTTCCAACTTAGGAGGTTCTGGGATTCTATGATCTGCTCTGCCCTTGCAGAAAGCTCGGTTTGCTCCGTGTGACTGCAGAGAAGACAAGCTATATTCAGCATGGGCCTCTTAGATGTTACAGGTTTCTCAAGAGACATTTTTCTAATCTTCAGTAACTGCTGCCCAATGTTGTTCTCTTTACAACGTTTTCCTAGAGGGCTGCTAACATTGTCTCTCCCGTACCTCTCCAGCAGATGATCACATCTGAGAAAGGAAAGTGTCTAGCACTGATTGATGGCAATAGCACTCACAGGTTTGGGGTCTCCAAAAAGCTCTCAGGCATGACAGGCATGGTTGCAACCAATTACTGAGACTAACCACTTCCATGCCACACAAAAGGATCTACTGGGTTGCATAAAAGGCCCCAGAGAATGACTTCCCTGGACCTGCAGCAGAGCGTATCAAGGGCCTTGAAGAAGGAGGTAGGCAGAAGAAGCTCCTGTAGAAGCTGAGGCTCATTCAGTTGTCCCAGCTCACCTACCCTGGAGTACATCCTCCATCATAACACAGCATGACTGACAGCACAGTTAAAGCACCTAAGAAGGCACTGAAAGTAAAACAATTCAGGGCACCAATTTTATCAACAGCCTTCAGCCCAGTTTCTGAGGCTGACAGCTCTAGTAGATCAGACACAAACCTGGCATCCAGTGTGGATCCCACACTATTCCTGGCTCTGCTGCTGATTCACTTCAGCATTCTCCTGTCCTGTATGTTTAACTGGTGATGCACCAATACCTCACTGGGTGGAGCAAGGATTAGTAAGTGTTTGCTCACATTTAGCTGTTCACTTGCAATGCTCCATGTTAACCACTATTATTCCCTCCTACTCTGTGCTTCATGACAGGCCTTTTGCTTGTGAAATAGGAAAATGAGGAAAGGGCTTTAGGATTTCATTCAGTTTCACAGTAAGTGAGACAAATTCAGCAGAAATGTCACCTGGACTGACACCACCCAGTATTTAGTGTATGGTGTTTAGGCACCAAGACAGCAGTAAGCCAAAAACTTTTGAGACTCACTCTACCTTTGCTCACCGATCCTTGTCCCAAGGGAACAGCAGTTGTTCAACACTGGCTAACGCAATACTGTCTGTCATTACACTCCTGAACCCACAGCTCTCCTGATGTGCTTTTTCTCTGTGCTCTCCCTTGTATCTCACAGTTTCATTTTATCCAAGTTCTCTTGATTCTCAGCTTTTCTGTTTCCTCCTCAGTAGGATCCTTACGAACCTCCAACAATGGCCTGTTAATGCCTCTGACATGCCCAGTCACTCATTTTATCTTCTTTATAGCAAGAGGTGGAGATGTGTCTTCACCAGCCCCTCCTGGCCACGCCATACATCAGAAATTTCTCCAGCATCTCTGACCTTAACATGGCCAATGCTGTATTTCTGATTTTTTGTCTACACCATCCATCCTAACTATGCACCTTATTATTCATTCTGCCACTTTTTTCATGGTTTGTGATAATTTCATCACTTCTCCTCTAGTGATGTTTTCTAATTCCTCCTTGCTCCCTAAAAGGCTCTATTACAGCACTACTTATCCCCTCTTTTGTCCTCCCTCAAACAAACTGTCCTCCAACACACCTTGCAAACAGGCCTGTCAAGATCATCTTGCCTTCTTCAGCAGTTTCTATCCTACTCCAGTTTGCCCTCACATAAGCAGCCTGTGCCACCTTGCCAAATGTGACAGTTCTCGGTCTCTGTTTACCCAAGCATCTCTTAACAGCACAACCCCTCCCTCCCTGCACTGGCCACCAGGAGGTGAGACAGGCATCATTCTGGCCCAAACTCAGGCAGGCATCTGCCCGTGGCCACAGGATGTTCAGTGGGATGGTGAGGAGCACTGTGGAGTCACCTGAGCAGCCAGTAAACTTGCACCAGACTCATTCTGCAGCTTCTGTCAAATACCTTCGCTGCCATTTCCTCCAAAACTGCCCTTCCCTGCTGACTTGTGTGCAAGACTAACTTCTTTCTGCAAAGAGCTCCTACAGTTACCATCACCAGGAAATCAACCAGTTAACAGTGGTTCAAGGGACAGCTAGGAATAATTAAAACCATTCAATTACAGTAACACAAACACCTCTAGCTGCATCCTCTTCCTCCCATTCTGCTGTACTGCTAGGAACAGTTCCTGCTAACACCTGAACATCACACATATTTTGTGGCCTGATCGTGCTCAGAGCTTCAGGCAGCACAGTCATATTTAATAATGATCTTGCCCAACAAAAGCCTGTCACACTAGGGATGAGACAATAGTTTCATGGCACAAAACTGGTCATGGTAATGATTATAAAGTTGCACAACAACCTGATGAAAGGCAGATCTGAATTGCCACTGTTTGCACTGTTGCAGGCTCTGACACACAAAGGTTTTCTATAAATGTTCCCAAATGTGCTCTTTCCATCCTTGATTATTTTGACAATTCATAGAAAAAAAAATCAGGTTAGCTTGTCTGCAAAGGTTACACTCCCAGTCATGAGTGTACACTGACCATCTTCCATGAAGTGTAACAGGAACTGACTGTACTTTGGTCTATAAAAAGCTAGAATATGAGAACTGCTAATTTTTCTCCAAGTCAAATCTAGGTGTGAGAATGAGAAGGTACAGAAGCAGGAACTGACAAATGCAGGACACAGAAAGTCGCTGGCAGTAGACTTTATTTCATATTATTTTTGGCAGGGAAGCTGCTGAGATGGCTAATGAGAAAGGACATGTGGAAATCCCAATGGTCATGTATGAACCACACCATGAATCCTACATGCAAGAACCCTCTGCACCACAGTACTGCAGCCAAGAGGGTAAGCTGGCTTCACAGAGGTTGGAGAGAGAAGCTGCTTGGTCACTGTGTGGTAACCATCCATCCAGAGCACTCCTGAGACAGGTCCTAAGGGGCCTGGCTTTGCCAGGACATGGTGGCCTTAGAAAGTGCCTCTGGCAGCACATGGAACCCAGTGCTGGGGTAGGCAAACTGGTACAAGCTCCTAGCACAAACACCTCTTGACATGGCAAAAAATATTTTTGTTGGTTTAGTTCAGAGTTTTTCCAGGTACTATTGGAATAGGATTTGCAGTTCTGTCTCTATAATAATCTCGTGTTCATAAAGAAAAAAATGTTAAACCAGCAAACTTTGTGCTTGGAAGAGCTATGTCTTTCTCTGACTATAATCTAGTTTTCCAGCAGACTGGCCTGTCCCCAAATGCTCCTCCTGCCCAAAGCTGCTTGGCTGTGCAGCCAGGTGCTACAGGAACCAGCAACACCTCCCTGCCTCACTGGAAAACTTGATGACCCAAGCACTGGTGACTCAGCTCAAGGACTGTGAGTGGGCACCAGCAGCTGCTGCTCTGCTGGGTTTGCTCTTCCCCTGGGAATCACAGAACTGTAGGGGTTGGAAGGGAGCTCCACAGACCACCCAGTCCAACCCCCTGCCAAAGCAGGTTCCCTAGAGGAGGTCACACAGGTCAGTGTCCAGATGGGTCTGGAATGTCTCCAGAGAAGGAGACTCCCCAACCCTCCTGGGCAGCCTGTCCCAGTGCTCTGTCACCTTCACTGTGAAGGAATGATGCTCCAGGACCTTTATCATCTTTGTGGCCTCTGCTGGACTCTCTCCAGGAGATCCCAGTCTGTTTTGTACTGGGGAGCCCAGAACTGGACACAGGACTCCAGGTGAGGCCTGACCAGGGCAGAGCAGAGGGGGAGGATCCCCTCCTTCCACCTGCTGGCCACGCTCTTCTTAATGCACCCCAGGATCCCATTGGCCTTCTTGGTCACCAGGGCACACTGCTGGCTCATGGCCAACCTGTCACCCACCAGGACCCATAGGACCTTCTCCGCAGAGCTCCTCTCCAGCAGGTCACCCCCTGCCTTTAATGAGGCACTGCTCTCAGCCCCACATGAGTCCACATCTATCATGCATACTCAAGATTTCACAGCACTCCATTGTCTTCCACCTGTTTAATTCCACACTCGTGGAAAGAGACAGGGAGATCTCAGTGACGTCACCTCCGTTACCTTCCTGCTGTTGAGGAAATTGCCATTCAACAGCCAGTGCTGTAGCTGAGACCAGGATGGGAGGTCAGGAGGTGACTGTAAGGCTACATGTACCGGGCCTCTGTAAATATTCTTGTATTCAAAGATCTTGCTGGCTTCCTTCTAAACTCAGAAAAGCGTCTAGAGGTTGAGGAGAAAAAGGTCTCACCTGTGGGCGCTCAGTTGAGGGACCCAACACATTAACACTGTGTTTCAGTGTCTTGTCCTTGTGCAGGAAGCAGGTTCTTCACAAAACCAGATTAAAACCCACTTGTACTAAGCACATTCTGCATCTAGATCAGAAGGAAATTATTTACATTTTTTTTTCCAAATTTGTTTTTCTACAAATAACCCCCCTCGAGAAATGAGAAGCAACCAAAACTGAAACACCTCTGCTCCACCATGAAACCCAGGGGCCACTGCAGACACCTCACACGATTCAAGGGAACAGCACTCACATTTTTTTCAGCTTTGCCACTGCATTTCATCACACTCTAGAAAATTCCAGTCTTGCATCCCATTTTGTATCCCCGTGGGCTTATTCCCTGCTGGGCCTCATGGTGTTTCTGAAGGGCTCAGCAGTGCGGGCTGGACTCCGTGTCAGGGCTGCTCTGACACCCTCTGGGCTTCACCAAAGATTTCCCACAGGGACTGTCCTCCCGCTGCAGACCAGTCTGGTAGCTGGTCATAAAGTTTTATACATTATTTTGAATTATTCATGACTGTGAGTTTTTATACATTCATTTATTTCACACCCAGGTAGACTGACAGCGTTCTTAGTTTGCAACCTCTGTAAAAGAACTATGAAAACCGTGAGGTGACAGTCAAGCTTCCTTTCTCATCTACAATAAAAGGAAAAAGATCTTTAAGTGTTGTCTAGAACAAAGGATATGATGAAATTCCTTGGCTGAAAGCTGAAGGCAGATAAAATTCAAACTATAACGATAAATAGCAAGAGTAGTTACTGAACTAGTTAGAAGCACCGTGGATCCTTTACCAAGGGAGTCCCTAACCTAAGGCCAAGTGTCGTTCCAGTGTTTCCCTGGAATAGATGCAGTTCCTGCCTTTGTGTTGAAAACAGCAATCTGGTTTCTCTTCTTCTTCTGTGACAGAGAGTAGCTCTTTTGGCTTAAAAAAAAATTAAATCTGTGAATCGACTCAGTTGCACTTTTTCCTGTCCTTTACTTCACTGATCCATGTCAGGCCCCCTCCCCCCTCCCCCAAGGACACCTTCCCATGCACTTCTTGCTGGGCTCCAGCCCTGGCATGTCAGGAGGTACAAGCTGTGTGCATGTTAATGTTTATCTCTGCTTTCCTTTGCACAGGGGGTTACGAGTACCCTGCTCCCCCACCCTACTCCTACCGGGAAACAGCCACTCTTGAGCAACCAGGTAAGTGCTGGGGAACTGTGGTCATGGCACTGTGGGCTGACATGCCAACAGAGGTGAAATGTTTCTGGTTTTAATAAAACAACAGAGAAGATGGAGCTTCCTGACCCAGTCTCAATATAAGGGGCTGAAAGACTTCTCTAGAAATCTTTGGAGATGAACTAAGCAATAGCCAATCTACATAAGCACCTTTCTTTTTGTTAAACCAGTCATGAGGTAGGACTTCCAGAAGAAATCACTCCAAGTCTGGTGTATTTTGTTATTCCTGGTCTAGTCACATTTATGGAAGCAGAGATTCTCAAAGGAGACACTGAGGAAAGGTTTCAAAGAAGTCAAGTAACATCTCTTACAGCAGAGAAGGAGACACACATTTTGAAAACCCCTGGGACTAGAAGGCAATTAAATCCAGATCTATCCTCTACTCAGCTCTATGCTGTCTATCTCAGACACCACCTTCCCACTCCAGGAGCTTTGCTGCAGGCTACTATGTGAACACACCGTGGACGTGTTTCAGGGTACTTACAATGGTATTTTTCATAGAAAACATTTCGAAAAAAACCCTTCATGTACCTACAAGGGACACACCTCTAAGGGAGCATGACAGAGTCAGGTCCAGGCTGAAAAAAAAGGAGGGAGGCCACAGACCTCACTGGGACAGCACCACCATCTTACTGACCTGAGTGTTAGAATCTAACTGCATCCATTCCCTTGTAACTACTGAAGAGCTGACTCAGAAAGCTCCTCAAACCCTCTTCAAATCCTTTCTCCAGGGAGAACATGCATTTCCATATTATTTTGAATATTGGAAGAAAGTCAGAGTACATCTGGCAGGGTGTGGTAGAGACTGCCTGACTGGGGGGGGTTCTCCCATGAACAATTCCATGTATCCATCTGTAGCTGAGTAAACGCTGGCTGCTGGTCGAAGCGGTGTCCTGGGATATGCAGAACGATCAGTACAGGGGTGTTTATGAATAGACTCAAAATCATGAGAGTAGTGTAAGTGCCTCTAGATCAGCCACGTTCAGAGCCTGCATTCTCCAAGTAAGGCTTGATAAATTGTTAAAGATTTCCTGTGCTTCTAATTTTGCTGCTTCCCACTTCCTCTCAAACTCAGTTTACTTGGTGTCTCAGCCTCCGATCATCGTAGCAGGAATCTTCTCCAGCAGACCAACATCCACAATCTGTCCTTCCTGTCGCCAGCACATCACCACACAGGTCACCTACAGACTGGGCAGGCTGTCTTACCTTATGTGCACCAGCTTGTGTATGGTTGGGTAAGCTTTCATTTATACTGTAGAGATTCTTCATAGCAGAGGTTTAAAACACTGGCTAAAAACTAAAGTTGTAGCTTGTGCTTATGTAGGCAGTTTGTCCTTCAACAGTAGTACTCAACAGTTCAATACTTAGCATTCAGTCTGTCTGTCCACACTAGACACATTCATTGTGGCTACAGGAGGTACAAGCTGGCTGTTAAATTTAGCCAAGTATGTTATTACCTCCCATAAGACAAGCAAAAATTAACACATCAACTCCCCTACTGTAAGTTAGAGTCAGGCTCAGAACCAGACTAATACATAAGATGTTAGCAGTGAAAATAATTAACTCTTTGTAAGACTTCAGTATTAAAGAGACTTAGGAGAGAAGTGGATTTGTGCAGTGAGAAGGTGGATGGAATAGGGCAGAGAAGAAGCAGAGAGGCAGCAAGCAGGGAGTCAGGAAATCATTCCATGCATGTCCATCTCTTCCTTTGCCGTAGGTGCTGTTTTGGATGCTGCTTTGTACCCTTCTTTGTGAGGCTCTTCAAGGATGCAGACCATTACTGCCCATGCTGCCAATTTCATATTTACAGATACAAAAGACTATAAAGACAAAGTTTATGCAACCAGTCTATCTCCTAATGATATAAGATTCTACAGGTAAAACTACTGCTAGAAAACATACATGAGCAGGCTTAGGATCTGCAGCAGCTTCCTTGCTGGTGAATCCATCTGGAGCTTATCATGTGGCTGGACTGACTTGAAAACAAAAAACCCTTGAAGACTAATTTACAGTACCACTGTACTTACATTCTATCTGAATCATTATCCTGAGCTAGTGAGTACTTCAGCACTACTCCTCCTCCTAACTTTAACCTGACTTGCACATATCACTAGCAGAGTTTTTGGTCTGTGGGACAGTTTGTGTAATGATGAATCAGTAAGGCTGAAAGTTGATGAATTTATAACAAGCTGTATGTTGTTATTCTGTATTGTAGTGGATGATGTTGATGCTTGTGCAGTTTTGTAAATAACTGAGAGGCTAAGGCAATATATTGCCTCCTCTCAAATCTCCAACCTAGCTGAGACATGAGCTCCTACAGACTTTCCAACCCACCAGTCACCAAGAGGTTTGGACATGCACATTTTTGAGAAGCACTTACCTTCTGTGCACTGGAACTAACTGATCAGGATGTCATTTCTCTCTGCTCTTCTTTGTATGGGACCTACAGGCTAACAAGGTCTTGCTAACAAGGAAGGACTGGTTGAAGCACTACAAGTTGAAGGGAGACTTGGCTGCAGCGACCATGAGATGGTGGAATTCAGGATCTCATGTGGCAGGAAAAGAACATCAAGTAGGACCTTGTACTTTGGCAGGGCCAATTTTGGCCTCTTGAAGCAGTTACTGGGGGAAACCCCATGGGACAGGGTATTGGAAGGAAAAGGAGCCAAATAAAGTTGGTTCATATTCAAGGACTGCTTCTTACAACCTCAACATCAGACCATCCCCATGGGGAAAATGGGAAGGTGAGCCAGGAGACCTGTGTGGATAAACAGAGGGCTGCTGGGTAAACTCAAGTGGAAGAAGAGAGTCTGCAGGTCATGGAAAGAGGGAATGGCTACGTGGGAGGAATATCAGAATATTGTCCAAGATTGTAGGGTGGCAGCTAGGAAAGCTGAGGCCTCCTTGGAGTTAAACCTTGTGAGGGAGGTTAAGGATAACAGGAAGGGTTTCTTCAAATATATAGC
>VXBZ01000318.1:8467-41045 GCA_013399135.1 Heliornis fulica | reverse complement strand
GGCCGTGTGCGGAGACGGGACCCCCAGGCGTCCCGGGGGGAGTCTGCCGGTAAAGTGCCGCAGCTGTGGCCCGGCAAACCCCGCAGAGCCATCTCGCTCCGGCGGCCCTTTCCGCCACGACTCTCCCGCCGCCGCGCAGCGGAAAGCGAACGGCCAAGCCGAGCGCTGGCGTTGGGAGATTCGCGCCAGCACTCACCGGGAACGGGGCGCGTCACCCCCCGCCGCAAACCCCAGCGGGGGCCACCGGCACCGCGGGGCCGCAGGGACACGCGTTACAGAGCTCCCCCCGGCCTCTCTCCGGAGCCAGGCACGGCGGCGGCCGCAGGGAACGCTGCACCGGGCGCCCGCGTTCCGTTTCACACGCGGGAGCACCGGCGGGGCTGCGGGCTGAGCTCTCGCGGGGATTCCGCGGCGCGGCGCCGCCGTACACAACCCCC
Organism: Heliornis fulica; assembly: GCA_013399135.1. Taxonomy (NCBI): domain Eukaryota; kingdom Metazoa; phylum Chordata; class Aves; order Gruiformes; family Heliornithidae; genus Heliornis; species Heliornis fulica. The sequence goes on along the minus strand of VXBZ01000318.1, from coordinate 40,608 downwards.
GGCCGGCCCTGCCCGGAGCCAGAGAGACGGGCACCCTGAGCACAGCTGCCCGCCCCCACCCGCTGCCTCGCCCCGCTGCTGACCCGGGCGTTTGACGGAACGGGAGTTAATACCGCAGCGATGAAACCCGCGAGCAGCCCGAAAGGTTTCGTAGTTTCACACTTTCTTAAATGTTGATATTTTTCTCCATTTCCAAACCTGTCAGCAAAAGGACAAGATCTGCTGCTGAGCAGCGGTAACGAACGCGTCACACAGGAACACTCAGGGGAAAAGGTGCAAAGCACAAAAACGTGAATGTGCACAAAACAAAACGTATATGTATGACTTAAGATACGCAGGAGACAATTAACAGAAGTAGTTGCAACAATTTTACACCAAGATTTGGAACCATAATAGTTTACACAACTGTTTTTGTTTTGTGGGTTTTTTTGTTGGGTTTTTTTTTGTTTTTTTGTTTTTTTTTAACAAAAAGGCTTCCAGCCAGAGCCTGGTTAGAAATGTGAATTCCTGCCACACTTGGTACGACACTGCCTGGGCCAGACACCGGGCAGCGCTCTGAAGCCAGGTTGAGATTCAGGAGACGAACCCATCCAGAGGCATCTATTACAGACTGGACAAGTAGGCCTGGGTGAACGTCATGAGGTTCAACACTGCAAAGAGTGAGGTCTTGCACTTGGGCAGGAGGAATCCCAGACACAGATCCAGGCTGGGAGAAGAGCTCCTGGAGAGGAGCCCTGCTGAGAAGGACCTGGGGGTCCTGGTGGGCAAGGAACTGACCATGAGCCAGCAGGGTGTTCTTGCAGCTTGGAAGGCCAATGGTCTCCTGGGCCCCATCAGAAGAGGGGTGGCCAGCAAGGACAGGGAGGGGATTGTCCCTCTCTACTCTGCCCTCAGGAGGCCCCACATGCAGTGCTGCATCCAAAGCTGGGGCCCTCAATTCAAGAGAGATGTGGAGCTGTTGGAGAGGGGTCAGAGGAGGTTGTGAAGATGCTCAGGGGCTGGAGCACCTCCCCTGTGAGGACAGGCTGAAGGAGCTGGGCTGGTTCAGCCTGGAGAAGGCTGTGGGGGGACCTCATTGCAGCCTTCTGGTACTTAAAGGCAGCGTATGGACAGGAGGGGAATTGAATTTTCACAAGGGCAGAGTGGTAGGACAAGGGAGATGGACTGAAGCTGGAGGAGGGAAGGTTTAGATTGGATATCAGAGGGAAGTTCTTCATGGAGAGAGTGGTGAGGTGCTGGGACAGGTGGTGGATGCCCCAACCCTGGAGGTGTTCAAGGCCAGGTTGGATGGGGTCTTGGGCCACCTTGTCTAGATCCAGGCCTGGAGGTTGGTGGCCCTGCCTGTGGCAGGGGGCTGGGAACTTGATCCCTTCTAACCCAGACCAGTCTGTGATTATGGGTGAACGTTTCCCCTTCTCTGCCCCCGAAGCTCAAGTTGGTTGAAAAGCCACCACACCAAACACCAACACTCCCTGTCTCAACATCCAACTGCTTGTTTAGCTCTCTGAGGAAGAACAAGAGCAGCTCAAGCCCTGGAAACTGGCACAGAAGATGCCAGCTCTCCCTGCAACATGAACATCACTCTTGGCAGCCCACTTGGCTGAATTTTGCAGAACTACTCTCTCTGACCTAACCAAATTCACTCCCACTCTGAGCAATCCATCAGCTTTCACAGAATATCGGGCCTTTCGTTCCCAGTTTCCTAAAATGGAAGAGACCAATCCAGCATTCATCCTAGTCCGTTTTATTTACAATATATACAGTTCCTACAGAAAACAACTTCTCACAAAGGGTATTAAATAGCAAAGAGCTGGCATCTCTCAGATCTGTGCACTGAGGCCCACAGGACAGGGTGGTCTAAGCTCCGGCAGGACACGGGACAGGACACCGGGGCAGGATGCCGGGGTGCCAGCTCCAGAGGCGCAGCAGCTGAGGTAGATCCAGTACGTGGGAGGCTCCACACGCTCGTCACGTCCTGCAGTACGGCATCAGCCCAAAGCCCCCCAACACGTCCTGGGGTCGCAAGCAAGCCTTCTTGAAGGGTGGTTTTGTTGGCTGTCACTCTAGTCAGCAGCTATGTCACTGGTGTGATTTGCTTATGTTTTACAGAATGCTTTGGGATCCTTTAGGACAAAAGGCACTATATGTAAACCTACAGGAACAATGCTGGCTATCGTTGTAGGGAGAATTCAGACAGGCCATTAACATCATGTTGCTCTGACAGTGTGTCCCGTGAAATCACATCCTTATTGCTTAACACTTACATGGTCGTTATCTGAATGAATGCATTATTACCCAGATAATTCCAAAATCTGAATAAGAAATGGAAAGCACAGTAATGGAAAGCACTGTATTCTTCTAATATTTTTATAATGAACTAAACAACATACTGCACCTGAGAAAGCCTCCAGTCTTCCTCTTCTCTTCACAGGTGTTTGTTTCCACATGTGAACAGTAAGTTACTTGTTCACTAAAAACTTCAGTTACTGAAAACTGCCACTGGAATTCCTTAACGTATTGTCTTTTCAAAATTCATGTGGAAATAGCAGATACTGAAGTAAGTGAAAACTAATCATCTAAAAATCAAAAGGCACCCAAAATTTACTTTATTAGAGGTGTTTCCTTCTGAAATCTTGTGATTTGTTAAGATATTCCCAAAAAGCTGCCAACATCCTATAAATCCATGTGAAAGCTTAGTGCTGTTCAGATAAATGATCAATTTTCTGAGCCATTCACAATTGGCATTTGGGCTCAGTCCTGCTGCCCAGAGCCTCTGGTTCTACAGAGCTTTGGAGCCTGGTGTTCACTGAAGCTGCAGAGACAGTCCAAGTACTAATAAAACCACCATGTGGATGGGGCTGACCCAACCCCAAGGAACACTTCATCCACTGAGGCATGCCGCTCCAGCACTCCCTGCAGCCTGCACACTCACACGACAAAACCCAAAGCCCAGTAAACAGCTAGCTTGCCTTGGCTGGAAATAAGACAGTTAAAAGCACTGCAAGATGTAAATTAAAAAGAACTCCAAACATATCTAAAACTTGATTTAATGCAGTTTAAAGCTAAAAGGCTGGAATGGATCTTAAAATTTAATTTACACACATACTTGCTAGTGGTTTTGGTAATCACCAGAATCCATCTCATCAAAAAGCATAAAAGGCCATCACCATGTCCATGACCCCTACTCAATGTTTACTGAAGGTCTGAGGAAGGGGCACTTCAAAGCTCTTTCTGTTTTGGTTATGAATACAGGGAACACATTATGTTGGAAACCTATTACTCTATTAACTGAGCTTACCTTCTGAGACTCCAGATTTCATTTTACACCAGTTATAATATTAGACTTGAGAATCTGGACCACAAAGTTTTGTACAGGCAGGCAGAGTCATAGTCTACCACACAGACTCTATGACAAGATTTACAAACTAGCAAAATAACTTTTCAATTTGTCTTATTATACACAGCTCCTTCCTGTAAAATCTTTTATTTGTTAAGCTCAAATATGACTAGTTCAGAGGTAAAAATACCCCAAACAAACAAAACCCCCCAAAACAATTTAACAGAAAAACCCAGAAATTTTCCCCAAAACAACCAATACAAGGGCTATAACAACGGTTGACACTTAAAAAAAATAAAAAAATAAACAAAACAAGACAACACACCTTTAGCAACACTTCACAAATGAAAACATTTCCCAAAACTATTTCCAAGGAGAGGAGAAATCTTCTTCACTGTCCATGTCATCACTCACTGAAGAAAAATTTTATAGAAAATTTTATTCAACATACAACATTTTCCAGCAAAAAAAGGCAATATACAGGAAGAGTTGTTGTACACTGCGGCTACAGAGACAAAATAAAATACTGGAAAAGAATGTAAAATTAAGTGTGGTTTGTTGATTCTATCTTTACTGCACTCAAAACTAGACACACAGCTGGCATTAGCTCCAAAATAAAGGGAAGCAGTCTGGGGACTGAAATAAAACTACACACAATGAATATCAACATCAGTGAAATTCACTTGCAGACTCACCCAACAAAATTAACCTCCAAGTGTTAAATTGTACATATTCATTAAATATACAATTTCTTTTTTTTATTTTTTCTTTTTTTTTTTTACAAAGTCATCAGTTTACTAAACACTAGTGAGCATGCCCTCTGTGCTAAAAGGCTATTTCTTGTGTTTTCCCCATTTCTTTTCATGTTAACTAAATTTATGATATTTATAATCCTTTCACTTGCTTTAGCCAACTTTAGAGTGTCATTCTACTTGCCAGAAGATGACACAATATATCACAACAGTATTTATCAATTGTTGAAAATTTCATTAGAAGACCCAAATGTGTCTTTTCAGGACTCAGGGCATCTACCCGGCAAAATGGGATGCAAAGAAGTGACTAAATTAAATGAAAACTAGTTTATTAGAAAAGAGTCTATGCAGCTGAAGGAGACAAAAATCCCGAATAAGTGCCAACAATGTACACAATGAAGTAGAGATTGCTATTTATTGATGTTGTGAGGTTTTTTTGCATTTACAAATGCACAAAAATGTCATTTAAAGTATAACTGAAGGAAATAAATCTGATGTGAGTCTAAACATAAGACTTACTAGCTGCAGTGATGGCGAACATCACACTGGGAAGGGCAGCCAGCCAGCTTATGCCATCTATAAACGTACTACAGACAAATATTTTGCCAATGTCAACTGTTCCACTAAACTCTTCCCTCATTTTGCTGACAAATCCCTTGCATTACGTTTACCATAAAATAACTCTCATTGGCAACCAAGCTTTATAAAAACACCTTCATTTTGCTCAAAAAGGGCAGTCAATAGATACAGAGAAGCCAAACTGAACAGCCTCAACAAAATAAAATTAACATCAGCAGCAAATCCTCTTGCTGAAGACTTCAGATATAGTGCACGTGTACCAAAGTTCTACAGTTGTTAAAAAGGTGCACACACACACTTAGTTTTGTCCCTTGCCTTGACAATCTGCTTAAGTCAGTTATGGATTTTAATAGCTTTTTCAAGGTAAGTGTAGCGACTTCTCTTTGGGGCTTTATTGAAATGGTCAAGCCCTAGCCATGGCCTTGGATGAGACATGTTACCTGGAAAAGAGGAAAAAAAAAAAGTCACGACATTTCAAGACTACAGAGGAAAGTTTCCTGTACACTGATGATTTCTGTGTGCCCCAGCCAGTCTGCTGGGGATCACAGGTATAGAGGAGACATCAGAAGAATTCTACAGTCCACAGCCAACAGCAGGACTTGCCTGACCACCCCTTCACTGCCAGTAATATATTTTACATTTCTTTCTGCGTCAGGTACCTGGTTTTTCTCCTCTTCAGTCACTTACAGGACTTTACAGCAAAGTGTGTGCTAAAGTAAGAAAACTACTGCTATAATTTTCAGCCATGGGCACATCCATTTCCACCTATCAACAGAGTGCTGAGGCAGTTTGAGGAAATACAACTGACAGTATTTGCAGTATTGTAGGTTTTCTCTGCTGCATCAAGTTATTCTTATCATCTGGTACAGTATTTGGCAACATTTGTGTAAATGCAAATAATCAGTAACTAAGAAATGAGGTAACTGACCTCTATTTTCTGAGGAAAACCCCCAGTCATATTTAGATCAGGAAGAAAATGTACAGGCTCAACCCAAGGTGGTTTTATCTACCATTAGTATTCATTAAAATTCCCAATACACATACTTCCTGAAAATGGGACAATGTATCTTTTAGGATGTCCTCTGAGCAGAGCATTAAATGTTCTCTGAAGTGATAAGATAAAAGCAGAAACTAAATAGCACCTGCAGCAAGAAGAGCACACTCCTACACTCAAAGCCATCACCCACCACCACCAAAATATTATTATATTTTCTTCAGCCAAAACTATTGGTCTTTTTGTTTGATGTAAGCATCCGTGTGTAATATAAAAGAGAACTGCCAATCTTGCTGAGATCACATGAATGTCTTTTACAGACTGGAAGTGCTACGCCATCGGTGCCCGCGTGATCACGGCCAGAGCGTGTGTGACAGCAGAGCTTCACTACGGCCATCGGCTGCATCGATGGCACTAGAGAACGTGGGTCGAGCAGTGTGCTACAGTCTGGTAGTTGTGGGAACATGTGAGCCTCACACCTTGAAACACTACTTCAATAAGAGGGCATCAGAGTGTCATATTATCACCACACAGAATATTTTCAGAGGGAAATTTAATTTGATCAGTGTATTGTATCAAAGGAGCAGCTTCCTGTGAACTCCCAAATTAAACCCCTTTAATCTCACATTCCCTACAGCTCCTACAGTTGAAGTTCTCTCTCTTCCAATCTGTGCCATGCTCTGTACTTCTGACCTAGTTACCTGCTCAGTATTTTGCAGTGTCCTGGCAATACTCTGGCTCTGCTTTGCTCAGAAAGTTCAGCAGTAGTTTCAGACTATTTCACTCCCCTTCCTGTCTCCAGAAAGATGACTTGGAATAAAACCAGGACTCTGCCTGCTCTCAACGCACAAGAGTTTAGTTGTCCATGGAGAAACATCCCCCTCAGAGTTGGACAGAGACCCCTCAAAACTAAGTACCAAAAAGGATGTCCCCTCCAGTGACACTCCTCTCTGCTCAGATGACTTGTGCAGATGCAGGTGTTCAAAGTGTTGGCAGGTGTTCCCATACAGCCCTAACCTGGCTGTGTAACACCCCTCGGCCAGAGGACAACACACTCAGGAATACTGCGGGTTTAACTCTCTGGGGTGTTTGAAGGAAATGGACAGTTACAGGATTTTTTTTTACAACTGTTACAGAAATCCAGAGCAAAACTTAAAAATAAGAGAAAATTTGGCCCTAGTACAACCTGCCAACAAAAACCAGAACTCAGAATTGTAAGGAAAACAGAATTGCAAAGCACAAGTTGTCCTCAATCTCATTTCCACCAGATGGAACAGCTCACAGAAAGAACCACGATGCTAGAGAAAGAAAGCCTGGATGAATTCAAGGCTTTCAACTACCCTGACTACAGATTCAGAGGTGTATTCCCGACTGAAACTCTCTGTGGTGGCACTCCTGAAGGATTAACCTGGTTTCTCCTACTTGTAAATTACTCAGAATAAAGCTTTAAGTATCAGTCTAGTAAACAAGAGAGTAGACCATCCAAAGACAAATTCAGAACACCTGATGAATCCCAGTGAATCAGCTCTTAGGAAAATAAAAACTCAACAGCATCCTTTGCATGTATGTAATAGTCTCGTAAAGATCCTTCTGATTTACTGAAGATACCAAGAATGAATAAGTATCTTCAGTGGACATTGGAATTCAAATACCTCTCTACAGCACACTTAAAATAAGAATCTGATGAGAATGCACCTGCATGTTCTAATAATTTGAGCACAAACCCCAGTAACACCACGAGAGCCAAGTGCCCAAGGCAGGAGATGTGCCATACAGATCTCCTGCAGTAAGGTGCAATGGATGTAACTCTCTTCTGTAAAGTATGTTACATTGATACTCAACCCATCTGGTCACTCAAATGCAAGCTTTTATCTCACAAAGAAACAGATTTAGATATTTATGTGCCTATAAAAATACACAGTCTCAGACTAACACACACATTTAATGCTGTTAAATGTGTACACAAGTGTACATAAATGCTTGTTTAGTTACTTATGTTTCATGTACAAAGAACAAACTCTGCATTCTGAGTTAAGGATAATCAAATAGAACTGGCACAGCAACTTCAGTAGGTGAAAAGGATAGTAAGGTCATATAAGAACTCACCAGGCTGGGGCTCGAAATCTTTCAAGTTCACTTCATACTCATCTTCATTGAGATACTGGTGTCGGCCCATCATTACAATTGCAAATTTAAACTATGAAAAAGAAAAAACCCAATTGGTAAGATACTGCATTAGAATAAAGCCTTCAAGTCTAGTTTCATAATTTAAAAGTTGTTTTGCCTAGAGAAAAGTCTAACGGGGCATCTACTCCTCTGCGACTGAAGCGGACTCTCTCAGACAGCTGCAAGGCAAACAGGAGCAACTGTGGCAAGTGGAAAATGACAAATTCTGGTTCCATGCTCTGGGAGGCAGTGTCCAGAACATGGCACCATTCCACCCTTGGGACCTGTACCCAGCTGCAATCTGACAACCCTGAGCAACCTGAGTATCTTCACACTCGCTCTGCTCTGAGCAGGATCCCGAAGGGGTGGCCTCGAGGTCCTGCACATCAACACTTTTCTGGGTGATTTGAATTTCTTGCTGAGTATCTGTTTGGATGCAGGACAAAAACACTACTCCTACACATCCAACCTGATTATTACACGAAAAAGCATTAAGTCAGCAATTATCCTACTGATCAAAATCTACACTTATCCCAAATTTGTGGTTTTCCAACTCTTAAACTAATCAAACATCCATCAGCAATGAAAACTCCCCCAACTTGCCATTACCTTTTCAAATTCTTTTTCTTGTATGTCCAGCATTGTTTGAATTCGCTTCATAACCTCTCTGAAGTGTTCACCCTAATAATTACAATGAGATTCAATGTAAAAAGAAAATCTAGGAAAAAAAGGGGTGCTGTTAATACTTCCCAGTTCAAGCTATGTTGAAATACATTGGTTTAGCCTCTCAGTTATTTACAAAACTGCACAAGCATCAACATCATCCACTACAATACAGAATAACAACATACAGCTTGTTATAAATTCATCAACTTTCAGCCTTACTGATTCATCATTACACAAACTGTCCCACAGACCAAAAACTCTGCTAGTGATATGTGCAAGTCAGGTTAAAGGTAAGAAACAACATTAGAAAATTAGCAGCAAAATAATAATTTCAGAAAAGAATTATATATATCTCAAGCACATTACTTTTTAAAACCTCTGTGATGGTCCCCCTCAGTTAGTAACTTTTGTAGCATGTGTACACATGCTTTGTATGTAAATGGCCTAATAAATGTGATAGATACAACCAACTTAAAGATCAAAATACCCATGAACCCTCACAGACAGGGGAATCCAGTGCAAGTGGTTTCCATCAGAATTCAACACAGAGGTTTTACTCTGCATGGATCAAACAAATAAAACTGTGGTAGAATTCGATGGGATGCAGAGACACAGACATATCTCAATCAGAAACTTTCCTGAAAGTAGGCAACTTTCACACACACAACATACATCAGCCAGAAAAGTTTTAGATGCCAATTGGTAACTGCCCCCAGAAATACCCTTTTATATTAAAAAAAATAAATCAGTGTGACATTCAGTTGGAGTGGCACCACATAAAAAATGAACTATTTAAAAAAAACATTCAAAATTGGCTTTCACTCTTGCATTAAATTCTGGCCCTAGCAGGCAAAGCACATACAATTACAGAAGCCACGAAGAGTAAAGGCAGCTTGGAAAGTGTTGAAGAAAGCAAACTCTTCCTTCATAACTGCCTATCTCGGCACAGAAGTCAAGCAACCATGGCATAGCCACTCATTGCAACAAATCTGCATCGTGGTTACTGAAGTGGGTAAGAAATGGGGTTTGAGCGTTGTTGCATGGGGGTGGGTGGGTCTAGGGGCAGGAGTAGTATTGCTCTGATAGCATTTCAGGTCCTTGGCCAACACTCAATGCCTGCTTTCTAGATATTGCACAAGCTTGCTGAAACACTTAATGACCTGTATATGCCAAAGAGAATGAAGACAGTCAATGATTTAACCAAAAAAATATGTATATACAGAGTGGAAGCTTTTATACAGGAGTAGTATTTTCTCAGACACTTTTTATAGTGTCTTCAACAGTACTTCAAGAGAACATCATCAGTATACTCCCATGGGGACAAAAAAGGAGAGACATACTGTACCTGGTGTATCCTCAGCAAGAAAGGAATTCCAAATGTCCCAAAAACCTCTTTGTGGAAATGTGCCACTGTGATTAGCATCTCATTTTCTTTATCTATATCTACCTGGTCCAGAGGAATTTCCTAAAATCCATACAAAAAATTATGATTGAAAATCAGCTAACATTTCCCAAAAAAGAAACTTACTAAGTAACTAAAAGCGTTACTGATGTAAACCAAGTCTATTTACGAACTATTAGTAGAACCATGCTGCAATGACATACCCCTACCATGGCAGCATTTTAGCTTCCCCTAGCTCAGGAAATAGTCTTGTGATTCCTCAAATGGCTTTTTGGACATGAAATCTTCTATCAGCTGTAGTAGCAGCCAACAGCAATATCACAGACCTCTTGTGGTCTCTTCATTACAGTTTACACTAGAAACTGCTTTTTATTTTTCTTATCTTTGAGGCAAATTAACAGATTTGAATGATGAAATGTAAAGATAAAATAATCACATGATAAGCAGCAAAACTTGGCTCAAGAACCTCAAACCTCTCAGAAAAAGGCAACAAAATCTCCCAGAATACTTAAGTTTAGAGTATGAAAGTGGACATCAACATTTATATCATGAGTCCTGAAATAAACCTTGGAATTACTGCTAACTTGGAAAATGTCCCATGGATGAGCCTTTGTCATACATACATAAAAATCAGAGAATTGGAGTATTGTAGGGAAATAGATGGAACAAGAGAAAAATTTAGAAGTATTATCTTTAAGAATACATACGTGCATATACCTCTCGTGTAACCTGGCTTGCTGCAAGTATCACCGTATTTGAAAATCAGAATCCAGAAAAAGAATTACAGCTTGAGATGCTTTGTTAAAGAATCTTTAAAACTGGACTTTGAGAGAAGAGACAAATAATTACCTCTATTCGAAACGTTCGACTTGTTGCAGGTGACAAGCACTCTAACAGCTCATCTTCCTGATGGACACCAATTATTTTGTAACTTACAATTTCTAGCAGCCTTAAAAATAAAGAGGAAAAGCATTTTTAAAAATGTTTAAAAAGTGAACACAACATTTCTTTCTCAAATCTTGAGAATGATTAGTGTAGTCAGGGTGTAAACAGATGGTATACTCTATTTGTAAACTTTTACATTCAATCTTTAGTAAAAATGAAGCTGTAAAGTTACAAGAGGTTAAATTACTCTTCCCTCATGAGAAAAAAAAAAGCCAGTATATGCAGTTAGGAGACAAAGGTCTTTAAATTTAAATTATTGTTTAAACTTTCTTTAAATGAACTGTTAACTCCTGAAAAAACAGCATGCAGTGCTTGAATTGCAGCTACTTAATGGTGAGTAAACAAAAGCAACTGATGAAACTTAAAAGGCTGCAACTTGTAAATTTTAAAAAAATTATATTAAGAGTTAGTAAAACTTTTCTTAATGTGAATCTGGAAGATTTTATTTTCAACATAGTATCAGAGTTCATTTAATAATCATGGTCCAGAGTATTAAGTTCTACAGATACTTTTCTGCATAAAATTCACATGATCACATGAAAAAAAATCAAAATATTCCAACTTTACCTTAATTTCCCTGAACCTTTTTCAGAGAGTTCTACAACTTTTTTACATTCTTCTAACAGATCCCGCACACACCCGTGCTTATCTGGATATACTGTTATTTCCTATGGAACATGAAACAGAAAAATCATTTAACAAAATCAGAAAGCACATCATCTTAAAGCACAGAACACAACAGATTCTTCATCAAAAATTTATCTTAGAGATAACAATAGCTAGTTAACACCTATGTTATCTTTAAAATTTTTGTTAAGAGCTGACATACCTTTTTAAAACTTATTTTTCATGGGGTCTTCTGTGGGTTTTGTTTTTTTTTTATGTTGGTGGATAGGACTTTTTTACAGAAGGTACAACTTAGAACAAAGTTTGTGTTACTCAGGGACAGCAGTGTGAGAGCTGCACCACATTCCTAGCTGTGGCAGCTTGAGCATAGAAATGATAGCAAGTGTGCAAGAGCCAGTCTCACTCACCTCTTCCCTAAACTGGCTATTTAGCCATATGCATTTAAAACTTCTTCTGTTTTCAAAATCAGTTATTTTCATTTTAAGCTTAAGGAAGAAAAGAAAAACACTTTAGGCATACTTTGTATAGGACAGAATTGTTTTTTTTAAATTCATGCTAATAAAAACAAAAGACTCTTACCTGTTGATAGTAAAGTTTTTTAGGTTGCCTAGGCTTGAAGAACTGCAGAAGATCTCTTAAGGTACCTTCATAATTATGTCTAAGAGGATTACCAGGGCCATCCCTATAACTACAGAAAGAAAACCATAGATATCTCTTTACAATCCATCACTGCTCAGTAACATCAAGTATATTCTGAGTCCTGTCTGTTTCCCATAGCTGGTAGCACAGCCTGGGCAGCATCAGTCTGTGCTTTAGGGATTCTTTCCCAATAGGGTGGTGGGAACAGAATACCGGTGGCTGTGCCTGCAACTCCCCTGGATGCCTACATGATCACTTTAGTGCTGCAGGGTGGCAGACATACATTCCTCTGACACTACCAGCACAGCAGTGAGTGCTTTAGATTGTAAGAGGCTAATTTGTGGAGCCGTATGACACAGCAAATTCCAGAGTGACCAGGGTACTGTAAACTATAGAGCTACTCTAATTACAAAAGCCTCACTGATGAAATGAGAAACCTATAAGTTAATGAAGAGCAATCTACATTCACAGGAATACAAAAGATTGTGTTGCTTCTATGTGCATTATTCCTGCAGCATATACATACAACTAGTTACATGCTGTTCTCTGCTACAATTTTATACAGATTCAAACACAGTTTTACCCAGCTGAGCCCAAGAACACAACTTTAACCATAAATGCCCCTTTTACCACCCATGAACTTGTTAGATCATCTTCATAAAACCTCATTTGCAGACTTTGGGGAAGGAGGGGGAGAAGAAATCAGTGAGCGAACTTCTGCATTTAAGTCCGTAAAATCAGCAAAAATCCTGCTTTTATCTGCCCTCCCTTCTAGAAACCTGCATTCACTGAAAAAGCACTAGTATTAGCTTCATAATTCATCCCATACAGTAAGGCTTTGAAGCCATCATTGGTTTCAGTAATGTGAGCAGCAATCCTTTGACAAGCATCTTTTTGCAGTGATATTCACACACATACTCTTCTACAACGTGCAATTCTTCGAGGGTCTAGAGCCACCCATCCACTAACAAACTGTCCAAGCACCTCGCTGTGCATGCCAGGAGGATAACATTTTACTGGCAAAGAACTGGTTTACAACCTGAAAAGCACTACACAGTAACCATTACCTAACTATATTTGGGCTAAGCAAGTTAAACAACAGGTTAGACAGAGAACACTAAGGAAACTCATCTTACCCTTGAGATTTGAAAAACTGCAAGAGCATTGGATCTGTATTAAGTCTTTGCGCAACAGTCTTTGCAACCTGCAAATAATTGTTTAATAATTGTTAAATATTTTTTAATTGTTCCAGACAGTTATAACATTGCCTTACAGGAACAGTCATACAACAGCCCAAGAACAGTATGTTACTGAAACTCTGAAAGGGACCCACTAGGTCCACTTCCCCAATGCAAAATAAAGTATCTTTGGCTTCTGAACAGTTGACACAGAACAAGTTACATTTGGGGGAAAAAAGGAAAAAAAAAAAGGAAGAAACTGTTTAATGACAATAAATCTGTCACCAAAATTCACAGCAATAGCTTTACTCCTCTTTTTGTTGTTTCTTTTTTCTTTTTTTTTTTTTGATTAGTGATCTTCCTTCTCCAAGGAAGTTGGCTTGGTGGGTAGTCTCACCACATGATTTTCATCAGTATATTTTGTGCCACTGGCTCCCAAAAAAGCTGGAGAATCCTCTGACTGCTTTTCCCTTATCAAAATAAGCTATAAAAAGAATTTGAAGTTCAAGTGAAAATTAAAAATTAAATGAGAAAAAGGGAATTGCTGAAGAGGTGTGAAGAGGGTCGCAAAAGTCATCCCTGACTTCCTCTGTTTAAGCAGGTGCTCAAAGTTCCTGCCTTTACTGACAGCAAATAAAGGAAAACAAATAAGGTCTGTTTTCACATGAAATTGCGACACTGACAAAAGCACCTGCAGAACTGTAGGGAGGAAATCTACTCAGGCTTTTAATATATCAGATCAACTTCAATTTTTTTTTTAAAGTTCCATTGTCCAATTTTCCTCTTCTAAACATCCTGGTCTCCCTTTGTGAACAGATTTGACTTATTAGTGCCACTGAGCATTAAACACTGTTGTGGGAAGAAAGCAATGCATTTGTTCTACAAAATTAACTCTGTCAATTATACTACAAACAGAAAGCAGGTATTCACTAAGTTTCCAAAGTAATTTTTTTTTAACAGAAAATAAATTGAGCAAGTTTTACATATCACTTAAAAAGGAAGTGCATAGCTACATCAGAGTATCATTTCCCTGACAGAGCAGAATGGCACATCAAGACAGAATTCTACTGTCAAAGATCTCATTATTAATAAAACTGGGGCTTTTTAGGAGTATCTCAGAAGCATTAGTGTGTTTCTTACATTTTTCATTACTACAATGCAAACAGTTTGCAAGAACAGATCTACTCTTATCTAAAAATACGCATGATGTGCTTGAGAACTAACAAAAATGTTATGTTTGGAACAAGGAAACAAAGCAGAGAAACAAAGACAACACATGCCTGAAAGTAATTCATCCTATTGGATAAAGTAACCACAAAGCCTGGGTCATTTGGGATGGTTTTATCACAGAAAATGACATCCACGCGATGGTAGAGGTCTCGGAAGTATTCCTTAGCTGTCGGTAGCTCGCTGTTATCATTTTCTGGGTCATCCCTACAAGAGCAAACAGATGATAATGCCGTTACTTATCACACCATTACACACAAGCAGTTAGGGCTTTTAAAAACATGTTCTACAGTAAGTCAGCAACAGTTGAGGGATACAGGAATAAAGTTTAGAAAGACCTTTTTAGAGAGCCACCACTTGTACACAGTAGAACTAAGACAGTCAGTAGTGACCCACAGCCCTGAGCGTCTCTGCGCACCGCAAGGGCCAACGCGCTTGCATACTGTGCTCGCTCTTCTGGCCACCCCGCGACGCTGCAGCTCCACTCCTTGTGCAGCGGTGGTCTAGCAGCAGTCGCCCCTCCCTCCCACCCTGGCACAGACTGCATGTCTGTACTAGTGCTGCTACAGCTTTCTGTACACTCCTGTATTATTACCAGCTTTGCTTACAGACCAGATGTGCAACAGCACTCCTTGAGCCACAGAAACAGAACAGTCGGCACAGATGCTGGTTTGGGTCACTACTGATGGGTACCCCTATCTTCTCAGTGGAGAAACAGCACCAGGGTACGAGCTGTGCACTTACCCAGGAGTCAGCAGCCAGCCAAAGGTGCATAACACAACTGGGTCAACAGGGAATGCGAGTTCCAAGGCATGACATGAGAAATACATTCATCTCACATAATCTGGGGTAAGAGTGCTGACGATAGACTAGCTGGCTTCCACCCACTGTCAGCCCATGGAGAGAAACAGAGCAACACAGTTGGGTGTGACCATCAGGAGTGAGAGCATAGAAATGCTAAGCCCTGACAAGCTTACGAAAGAGCCCTTTAATGGATACAAGATGCAGGAGTTCTCCTTTTGCGTTGGAGAAAGCTCCAGCTGAAGCATCAGTACACCTATGAGTCGAGTATGCCCAGGCAAACTGGCAGCCTCTTAGCACTGTAGACCAATAAGGAACTTACTGTGAGCACATGAGAAAAAAGTGAGAACAGTTTAGCTTAGTTCTGGGCTGAAAGGAGCTCCAAGCAAACAGCCTTCCTTGTACAGAGGTAAGGGTACAGAGCCCAGATCTGAAGTGCTGGTAGGCTCTTCAGTGTGTGAGTTACAGTGGCTCCAAGCAAAATTTGCAGAACTCAAGATGAGCTGCTGAACCACACTCTTTGGTAGCAGCAAGACCTGTTTTAGCTTATTAATTTCCTAAACTAGGATAAAACCTTTTTTTCCTTAAATAATGTGGCATGCAATAATTAAAACGCTACCGCTGTTTTTTAATTTGCCTTCTGAATAATGAAATGAGAAATGCTGAAAACACGTCGACTGCTGGAATATTGTACTTTGCTCTTGTTAAAAATGCTAAGTTAGAGGAAGTTCTGCTTTCAAAGTGAACCAGGTTATTTAATTGCAATGATAAATAGGCCCGTACAATACATACTTCTGAAAAACTATGATGTCACCATCCATGAGTTCATCAAGAGCTTTATCAAGAGATACATCATAATCTTGAATCCTTTCCGTTAAGTTGGGTTTAACTTCCTGCAATAAAGTAAAAAAATTGAAAACAACTGAAATATACAAAAAATAAAGGTCAAAATAGTAAAGAAATTATCAGGTAAGGTAGCCTGTACCTTCTCTCAACTGAAGCAAATGAAGAGATATATAGATATATATTAAATGTCATTTTAGCTGAAGGCCAGACACACCTAATTGTTATTGATAAAGTTGGCTGCTCATTTTTACCTTTGGAGCCTCACTCAAGTTACCTAATTTTCAAAAGCACTTTATCAATCAGCTTTATCTGGTTTGCCCTGGATATTTTCAAAAATTCACAGATTCATTATCTACTGATGCAGCTTCCAGAAAGCTTGGATAACACTGATTGCTCTCATTTTAATAGTACAGAACTTTTGTAAAACTATTCACTTGTGTTTTAAAATGAAAAATGAAAAAAAAAAAAGCCATTACAAATGCTTATATCTTGTATATGCATATTATGTATTTATACTTGTAGGTTGACCTTTTGGGATAAAAGCACCTGTCTAAAACTGGAGTCAAACTGTGCACACCTGCACAGAGTAGGAGAACCTGACAGTTAAGTTTTTCAGGAAGAAAGCTCCCCTGGAACCGCCAGAGAGAACAGCATGACTGCTAACAAAAAAAAAAAATCACAGTTAAAAACCCCAATTCCTTGTTGTCACTATAGCAAGGACTTGGCCATGGCAATATATCCATCTTCAACACCCAGAGACAGCAGTTAAAAAGATTTACTATTTCAGCATTTGGACAGAATCATTGGCAGAACAAGTACTTTGTTTGCTCAACTTAGGGAAGGAAGAAGATGCAACTTTTTCACAGTGCCACTGTCCAAGCGGGCGCAATGAAAATACAACAGCTAGTAAGTTTAGGAGCAGTAGCTCCTCTAACACTGCAACTCAGAGAGTATGCAAGGCAAAGCTGCTCATACAGGACTTCAGTTGTTTAATTTGAAAGCTGTTTTGAAGCTAACTGCTGATTCTCTGTTCAGCAGATAGACTTCAAAGCTACAGATTGCTTATGATTTATAAACTGCCATTGTTGTAAGCAATCTTTTTTAACCAAAAAGTAGATACTTTTTCTCTAGTTATAGCACATAGAAGACAAAAATGTTACAAAAAGCCAATCAATCCAAACCTCATAGAGGATAAGGTTAGTTTCTTGTGGAAATCCTGCTCTCTCACACATAACCGGAAGCAAGTCACCTATTGGGAAAGAAAAGGAAAATGAAATGCATCTCACTAACTGCTAGCAAGACCTCCTGCAGAAAAGGATAGAATACATTTTTCTACCCTGGAGAAAGAGTTTAAGATGCTAGAGAAAGACAGCCTTCCAGGTTAAAGCGTCCCTTATTGACATTCACCCCAGAGATGGACTTTAATGCTTTCTTCATATCAGAACAATTACAAAAAGATGTGCAAGGCTATCCAAGATCCAAGAGATGAACTAGCACTGTTCCTTCCCTAAAGAACTAAAAAATTACTGCCTTAAAAAAACAAAGTCAGCAGCTACAACGCAAAATTAGAAAGATTGTACAAGTTAATAAAACAAGACATTCAAAATAGAATTACTTTTACTCAGCGAACATTTACTGGACTCTTGAAATCAGACCCACATGAAAAACATGGCTCAGACCCAGCTCAGTCTGAGCAGCTGCTTGCAGGGTACCAAAGCAAAAAGCTGTAGAAGAGTTAGTTTAAAAGCTACTGCAGAAGCACATTCCACAAAAAACCTCAACAAACCCAAAAAACAAACCCCAAACAACCCAAAAATACTTTAAAAAGAAGGAAAAAGAAAAACTTGAGAGCAACATCAAAATCACAAAACTTCACATAAGTCTGAAGCAGCTGTTTACAAGCAACACCTTGTGAATACAGCAAACGTTACAAAAAGAACCTGACAGCCAGCAGCCCATGAAGGTAACACTCTGAGCCCTGCAGAAAGTCTCACTGACACATATCCCAGTGTACTCATGACTACGGGGAAGAAAGCTATTGGGTAGTGGGAGAATTGGAATTTATTTCTGTAGCTTACCTTTGATTTCAGTTATAAAAATAATATTAGAAAACAAGACACACAATCTGTAGCCTTTAAGAAATGTCCATTGTACCAATGCAATTGGATTTTAGAACTCACGTATTTTACAGGATATAGGTGTGTAGATATGCCCACAATAATTCAAACTCCGAGTCTTCGGATCATACATCTTCAGAAACAACATTACATCATCTACAAATTATGAAACAAAACTTAATTTCAAGTAAGGCTTCAGGAGAGAAAGATCACTTAGATGTTTTTCTTTAAATGGTGACAAAGATGTACCTTTTTTTACTGATACTCTTAATATTCTCAAATGATGAAGTTTTATAAATAATTTTTACGTGCACAGAAATGTATTCAGTAACTCTAAGGAACTGTAAAACACATCTTACACTTGAAAAGAAATGAGGGAAAAACTGCATGAGAAAAACCTATTTCAGCAGTGTAGTTAGATGGGTACATTATTAATGACATCACTGAAAAAAAGGTATGCACAATGTTTTCTGAAATATACCCAAAGTGGTAGCATTTCGTATTTACTCAAGGTTTAGCATATATGCTTACGATCTTTATCAAACTTGGGTAACGTTGCTCCAGTAGCGGCCATCTCTGGATCTACTGTTTCCAAAAATATTGTCCAAGGATTTTCATTGTCACTGAGCTCAATCATCTATGTAGAAAGACACAGAAAAAGAAAAAAAAAGCCTCTGATATCTGTATTTTCATCAGATGCAAGACTTTTATGACATTCTGTGAGCAGGACAGTTCGGTCGTCTTAGTTGTGTTAGTGACAGAAAGTTTTTGAAGTTTATTAAAAGAAACAAGGACAGATAAAAACCATAAAAGAGTCTTAATGAAACACAAGTGATTATATTTACTTTTTTAATTAAAAAAAAAATCTACTTATAGGTATCTGATTATGGCAAGAAAATTACTTCACTTTATAGAAGCAACAGGACGGTGAAACCAAGTATTGTTTGCTGTGGTCTTTAGACACAATGCTTTATATTTAAGCAATGCATTTCATTAAGTCCATTAATTTTGCCCAAACAATGGCTCAAAGACATTTCTGTTTGAATTCTAACATCAAAATCATGATCATGCTTTTTTTTCCCCCCAAAGAAAAGTCATGCACCACAATCCTCCCCACACCCCACCCCCATCCAAATCAACCCATTAAATCTCAAGTCCTCTCATGTCATCAACCTTTACAAGACACAGGTTGAATTACACAATGAAAAATCCTGCATTCCAAATTTAGATTCTTACAGAGAACTAAAAAAATCATAGATGATATACAGAAATAATGCCCTCTATCAACAAATATTTACCGTTTTATTTCCATCTGCTTCATTGTCTAACATTGCAGGTCTTTTTGTTCCATTACTCCTTGCTTGCATTGGCCATAATCTGATTTGATCCTGGGGAAATCCCTAAAATAAAGAAAAATTGTGACAGCCAAAAAAAAAAAATTAAAGGGGTAAGATACTTTCATTAAGCTCTAACAGATCTGCTATTTTAAATGGTTTAAATTATGACTGCTGCCATTACTTGGCAAAGATAAAGACTATGAAGCAACCATAATGCAATAAAATTAACAGATCTTCAGCTACAGAAAACTTACCATCGTTTGAGAGAGGTTTTGAACGAATTCCGTAAGTGTGGAGTTTTTTAATACTTTGAAAACTGTGTATTTCACTTTTTCTTCATCATACATATCATTGCCTTGGTGACCACAGAACTGATCCTCTGCCACTATCTGAAAAATTATGTTTAAAGGTTTAAAGGTTAATTATATATTAAGTCAGCTGCACAGCATCATACCTCTTATGATACTTTGCTGTGCAACATCACTGGTCTTGGGATAAGGATGGCCTGCTAACATGATCTGTGATCTCAAGCAGAAAATTTTAAAAACTATAATTAATTTTTAAAAAATGCAAAAAAATATTTAAATTTGTGATTAATAGTCAAATCACTGTAATACACCAATTATTACAAATCCTGAACAATTAAAACCCAGTTGTGTTTACATCCCACTCTTGGAAACACATGCTCTAACCATCTTGGCATTTAACACTACAGAATTATTCTACTGGTGCAAAGAAGCGGGCCAGCCTAAAACATGTACCTCCCACAGCTACCATACATTCTCTGTCAAAAGAAGACCCACCTCTTTGCTGGACACAGCTCTAGTGTAAATGCAGTGTGAAACAAGCTGCACTTCACCTATCTCTGTATTTATGAGCACCAGAAAGATGATTCAGGGAAACACGGAGGCAAATGGAAAATGGGTTCTATGTTGTTCTGCCAGATGGGCTCCGGAAAGAGCCATGAACAGGGTTCCTTAAGGCAACTCAAAACAATCTAGTCCATCTGGCTTTTCCAAAAAGATAATTGCAAATATAAGCACTCTCTCCTGTTTCTGCTTGATGAGCTCAGTCTGGCAGCAGGCCAGTCTTGCAGCCTATGGCTAGATACTTTCTAATTTTAGAAAATAGTTCCTGAAGGAGATAAAAGTGCGGTGGCAGGGCAGACATTTAAAATAACCTGGTCCTCCTCCTTTCACCTGAAATCGCTATTTTTACTTGCTAGCATGTAACTTCTAGAGAAAACAGAAGTGTGTAGAAAATACAGTAATTTTTGTTTTACTAAAAGCACTAAAATTGCAATTTCACTTCAAACACTAATTCCAACAACAAGTACAAAAAACTGAAAATCAAGGCCTGTCCTGGGCAGCTCAATGGTCTGAATTTTTAATGGTAACGTAGTTCCAACTTGATCTGTTTCAAAGCCTGACCTGCACTTGCATGTAGAGGTGAGCTTCCTGCCTCTCCTTCCTCTTCTGAGCTTCTATCCTCTTCTCTTCCTGTAGCCTTTCTACAAGTTGTTGAGGAATATCATGGTCTGTGACAGGCTGCAAAACTTCACCTATAAAGCAGATTTTGTGATGTCATTTCAAAATTTCCTCATACACTTTTCTGATTTGAAGTCAAAACCAGCTTTTTTTTTTTTTTAAATCTTTTAATTAAAAACATGGTTTGGTATCATCGTTTTGGCAAAAGCAGCTTTTTCTATCCCAAGGCAAACTGCACTATGAAACATGTATCAGAATTCTGAATTAAATATTCATTTTCAGGATTTAAAAAAAATGTGTTAATAACCGCTTCATTATTTTTCAAAATGTCTACATATTTATAGTTGATTTGATCTAGTTTCCAACACTGAAGTTAGTTCACTGACTCTTCCATCTTATAACACAGTCTTGCCTTACTGTGCTAAGACAAGTCTCTACTACGTTAGCACAAAAAGTGAGATGAAGGCTGCTTGATCCCACGGAATCTATAAATTCCAACTATAACTAACAAATTCCTTTTGCATAGAAAGTCTGTCAACAATTCAGAAGTAAAATATAGCCATAATCTAACTTGGAACACATGTAGAGTATACATACTTAATTTTGATTCCCTGATGTAAACCAACATGTATGCATTTGTACAGTGCCGTACTGATAAGTCATCGTCATGGCCTCCGTAGTTGTGTTCAATTGCTTCTTCCTTTGTACATCTGGATACAACATCATCATCAAATTTACACCACTAGAGAGAAAAAAAAATATGTAAACATAATTTTACACACAAAACCATGTTAAATTAAAACCAATGATAAATTAATCCTATTTCTAGCATGTCTTTCAGCTCCTGGAAGTAACTAGAAGTGCTCTTCAAGCAGCAGGAGTTTAAAAACTCTAGTTCAGTATAATTTGAAGTGTTTATGCTACTTGTGTTCAGCATAAGGAAGACCATAAGTACCAAACATTTACTGAAAAATTTGAGCATTTTACACTGAATATCAAAAGCACAATAACTATTCAATGAACTTCTTTCTATTCTTAGGACCGATATTCAAATATCTAACCTTTCTACAGGAATTTCAGAAAACCACACTTACACATTGCAAAATGAAATAAAAAGCAGTAATGCACAAGATACGTAGAAGCTATTGATACACATTAAGTAGTTTCCTGCAAATGTTGCATTAAACCAATAAAGCCAATTAAGAAAGACAAATAGCAACAAATTCAAAGCAAAATCTGTCTTCTGCTTTTCTTGTGAAGTGACATGTACACACAAAAACCAGTCAACTCAATGGAAGAGGCACCTGACCTATAAACATGCAATCAAGTGACCTAAACCTGTAACAGCAGGACATGCAAAGATACTAAACTTCTGAGTCATGGGAACATTTGAAACATACATATCTGCTTCAGCATAAAATTCAGCTTGAAAAAAAACCTGGATAAAATTTGACTGCAATAGAGCTCCAACGCATTCACACACCCAACTAGAAGGGACTCACTAATAAAATCTTTAGCCAAAAAACAATAGGAAAGATGTAGCTGCAGCTCCTCTTAAGAGGGCATGTGATTCTTTAATGCCTCCAAATACAGGCTCCCTCCTAAAAAGCAAAAACTAGACACGAGAGCTGATGGTTTCTTATTGTGTGAATACAAAGTAAGATTCCCAAATAAATACACATCAAATGAAAGAGTATCAAGCTAGGAACTACATGAAGAAATCAAAAACCATTCTGTCAGGGAATAAAAATTCAAAAGATTGGCTTATTCTGAAAACCACAAGTATGTATTTGCACAACACAAGTACGTTTAGGTGCTTTTCAATACTCACTTTGCCATCTCCCTTTGGATTTAAGTAAACAACATAATGTCCACCATGGTTATCTCCACTGTGGACTAGAACTGCATGAAGAATGTAATTTGCTGGATCTTTAGGATCTGTTTTTTGCAAAAATTCATCTAGCGGCAACTGTTCAGGAAACTCAAACCTAGTTTTGGAAAGAATTGAGACAGTTGTATTTGTAGCTGAGACAGGCACATGTATTACACAGCACATTAGTACTTACCCCTAAAACTAATTACAGAAATTGAACAAGTTATTATGACACCTGGACATACTGAACACAGTAGCAACTTTCATTCTGTTTTAGTATGGAATAAAACCAAACTTTATAATCACCTGTGAAAAAAACACACCCTCAACAACAAGGGGAAAACTTTGAAATAGTGCTGCTTTGGACTTCCTGTGCCAAGGGAAGAGCTCAAAATCTGTTATTTTCTAGTACACAAATACAGCTTGTCCAGCACAGGTAACACTGGACAGGGACGCTATTTTGAAATGTCTTTCAGCTGCTGCACTCTCATCTTCTTTCTTGCTTGAAGACAGATTTAGTATACAACCAACAGAATGTCTGCTTGAGATAATATCAGCCTCTACGTAGGGCACTTAGGCATGGAAATAGATGGAAAGGAAGCAGAGCACTATTCATCTATTCTATTTACTCTCGTGGCAGCCTATGAAAACGCACTAATCTCCTGCACATGCCCCGAAGAATGTTCCACAAAGCTTTAAAAACACATTCACTTGTTTACTGTAACTGCTGTTTCAGATATAAGACTATTTGCCATTCAGACCTTAATATTGAACTAGGGCACCTTCTGGCGACCTCTAACAATGCCAGTGCACATACCTTCCTCTTGGAGCTGACTGAAAAGGAGGATTTTGGAAAATTATTTTTGGTAACATACATTAATAGGTCCAAATTCTACAATTAAAAAAAACTCCAACCCTTACCTATCATTTATCTTGATGTTTTGGTCAGTCTGAGGATCGTACATAAATCTCATGAGCTGTAGGTGTAATACTGGAGGCAATGTCAGGAACTTCACGCCTTTCTCTGCCTCCTAAACATTTTAAAGGAAACAGAGGGTTGAAACCAAGATTTTAGCAACTCAAAACACCTGCTCTTCCTACTTTTATTTTTTAATCTTGACAACACAATGTGCACTAAAAGAGCATTCACAACTGTGGTGGAAGTTAACTGTCTTAATGCTGCACCAACCTTCTCATCAGCTACTCTAACAACTCACTGCATAAAGACCAAGTTACCTACATAAATAAAATTAGAATCAAATAGAGGAAAAAACTAATTTTTGAATGTAAGAAAGAATGTCATGCTCATTGTATTCCCCCAAAACTATTTGTATCTTCCTAATAACAACTAAAGAATATACAGAACATTACTCAAAAGAAGCGGTAAATGGAAGCTGCAAAATATGCTTTACTAAAACAAGGGACTTCAAAAAGGACTTCAGTTTCTTACAGTGGACACAACAAAGTCTACCTGAGATGCTCACACATGTACACACACATGAATGTTTAAAATTCCACAGGTTCATTTGACATTCAAGTTTTCAATACAAAAACGACCTCTTTCAATAAGAGCTATGCTGGGTTTTTTTACTAGACATATAGTACAGACTACTCTGAGGAACTGCTTCTCATTTTGGTGATCAATAGGTTAAGTTAGTCATTCTAGAAACTAAAACATGTACAAGTATACAAGCAAAACCTCACTGCTGATTCAATGGTTTTATAAATCTTAGGTCAACTTTAAGAAACCTAACAGCAGTTAAAAGAAACGACATAAAAGCTTGTCTAGGGAGGAAATATCACCAAAAATCAGCTGATACAAGATAGAACTGGTTTTCCAACTTTTTTTTGCACCATAGCTTTAGTAAGCTATTTTATTAAGGCTAGAGAAACTAAATTTAAAACCAAATGTCAACAAGAAAAATACCTGTAAGCCATGTTCTCCTGCATCGTACTTGTTATCACCATCTAACTGTTCCACTGCAACATAGTCAATAAAGGACTCAAAAACTAAATGAAAAAAGGTCGTGGAATTGTAGGAAAAGAAGAAAAAAAAAAACACAACATGTAAGTTTACTCGAGATTCAGTGCTTAGCAATGTGCTGATCAAATAACATGAAGACATGAGAGCCTGTGTTTGAGCATTTCAGCCTTAAGTTATATACTGCTTGAGAATGTCAATAAAAGCACCAAATTCTATGGGCATACAAATTACCACTGGATTTTTAAGTCACACAGTTACAGCTGCCTACCAAAACTCCTTTCTCACTTTGCTACTTCGAATCTGTTTGCTCAACTCTTGCTCCTTTTTTGTGTCTTGCACTCCAAGTACTTGGTAAAGGACAGATAAGGGATCAGTATTATGCTTCCCCAATTAGCTCATTCTTTTAATTTACTAATTCATATGGTCAGGTCTAAATAATAACCTATTTCCTCCAAACTAATCTTCATATATATGTTATGACCTACTGTGACAACACTGCTATTACCACAATGGCACAGTATGCACTTTTACCAGAACCAGGAAAAAGTCTAAAATTTAGTTTTATGAAAATACAAGAGAATTAGTGAGGAAAGAACAGGGAAGGGAAATGGAAGAAGGCAGGAAAAAAAGTAATGCAAGCAAATACATCTATCTTATGCAGAAAAAAAAGTTTTCTGTGAAGTGCCAAAAACTTCCCTGTGAAATCAAAGCATGGCTATTTCAAAGTACTGAGCACCAACAAACCCATCTGAAATCAACAGACACTAAAGACGTCTAATGAAATATTAAATCAGTGCATATCAGAATGTACCACTTACTATTTTTCTTTCCCTTTATACTTAGCTGGATGTCATAATAATCTTCTATTCGTTCAGATCGATAGTCTACATGTTTGCACTGGATATAAGACTGTAAACAAACAAAAGACCCCACATAAGTTAAATGTATACAAACAACAGAGTTAATGTAAAAATATTTTTTTAAAAAAAATAAAGACATACCACCATCTTCCCTCTGAATAATTTGGGAATAGTGCCTTCTACGCATGTGCCTTTCATTTTATTTTCCACATTATCAAGCAGCTGAAAAAAAGATTTGTTTTTACATAGGATAAACTTGCAGGTTTTTTATCCATCACACGCAGATGACTACTTCAACTCTTAAGTCACTTACATAAGAATGAAATGTTAGTCTATTTGTACTGGAATCTTTCTAGTCCTTTCAATCTTTCTCTTCTCTCTAAAACCTGCTCTACATCTATATTCCTTTGAGTCTGAAAAACCTCTCAAATGTGATGATGCATTTACATCTCCAAAACCACATTTCTCTCCATGGCTATGTAAGGAACACTAGCATATATTCCATGTATTTTTAACCTTCCCAATCTTTTAGAAAAAGCCACAATCGATCCCATTCTTAAAAAAAAAAGTACTAAACCAAGGCAAAAACTATAATTTAATTATTTATAATTTATCTAATTTAAACTAAATCATGCCAATAATGCTAGTATTGTTACTAAATTATATAAAAAATATACAATATGAAAAGGCAACATTATGCATTAAAGATCAGTAAGAAATGGTAAAAACATACCACTCGACATAATTCCTGGACATCATGTTGCATGAAGCTGTCTAAAGTTTCCCACCTTTGTAAGGCAAATTAATACGAAATTACTATAAAATGAAGCTCAGCAGACTTTTTTTTTTATTTCTTTGCAGATCAAGACATCAAGACATAAAGACTCCAAGATTTAGCACTGGCTGATGTAGGATTTTTAGATCTGTAGCATTTACTTGGTAGGGAGAAGGGGCAGCAAACTTTGGGACATTGTGGTGGCTGTTCTAGGCCCACCTGCCTTCTCTCTCTGTGGAGCTGGGGACAGGGACCAGGAAGGCAGTGGAGCCAGTCACAGAGGCCAGGGCCAGGCAATTGCTAGCAAAATTCTTCCTTTCTACAATGTAGCCTCAGTTCACATAAAAAGTAAACCTTTAAGGAAAAGGCCTGGGAGGAATTCAAGTCTGTCAGAATAGTTTCTGCAGTAGGCCTCTCTCTCTGCCTCTCTTCTGAGGGCCCTTCGGGTGCAGTCAAGTGGTGTTCAGGGATTATTGAAGCAGATGAAAGGAAGTAAATGGATTTAAACGAAGATACTGGCTCCTCTGTGCTCATCTGAACAGTTAATCTTGGATGGACCATAACTTCAAGGATGCAAGAAGGCACCTAGATTCCTGAGCTGTCTATGTGCAAACACACTCATATGGAAAGAGGGCTGAGAGCAAGTCTCTGAGGGCCTGTACCCATGTGGCACACTGAACAGGGGTATTCAGAACTACTGCCTTAAATAAAAAAAAAATGAAGTGTTTTTAGTTTCAGCATGACATACTTTCTCCTACAACTCTTTAACTTAAAACTCAGAGCATTC
The DNA here is from genome assembly GCA_013399135.1 of Heliornis fulica. Classification (NCBI taxonomy): domain Eukaryota; kingdom Metazoa; phylum Chordata; class Aves; order Gruiformes; family Heliornithidae; genus Heliornis; species Heliornis fulica. The sequence continues at coordinate 13,229 of VXBZ01000318.1, read as the reverse complement.
TTGAGTTTAAGTCTCTGACAAGCCCTTTTGCAAGTCATCACTCCTAACAACATGAAACAAGCTATGTTTACTGTGAGCTCTAGCTTCAGCATGTGGTTCAACCCCCAGTCCTTGAAGACACAAGCAGAGGGGTGACCAGGAGCAATACTAACTTCATTTCCCCTCCCACTCTCTCCTCAGCAACTCACCGCCACTGCCACACATCAGCATACTACTCCCAAAAGTGTGCTGAAACAACTGTGTGTGGGTCCACACTTAAACAAGCTGAAGGAAGTGACCTGTTGGGTAATTAAAAATGGAAAATAATCTCCTGACTCCCTAGACTTAAAACATTAGCCAACTTAAAGGACAAAAAGCAAAAAAGAAGTTTGCATGCTAATATTAGGGTTGAAAGGACTCCTTCAGACAATGGCTAATAATCACTTTCTATTAAAAGAAGCCAAACTTGGTTAGAAACTCACAATACCCAGTAAAAAGGTTATGGTCTGAGACCTGTATGCTCTGCAAGGTCAGAACCCCCTCTCCAGTTTAATGAGGGGGTAAGAGACCAAATTCTCAAACATACTAAAAAATTCCTTCCCAAGGATAAAGACAGGCATGAACATATTTTTAAACCTTGCTCACAGACACAAAAGTAAGCATCATCTTAACTCAAGATGAAATATTTACAACAGCAAGTCTTTCCAGGGCAACAAGACAGCAGGAGTGCCGATAAACTAAATATAGAATGTTCAAGAAGGAAGAAGGTATGGCCAGATATAAACACACAGAAGTAAGGTTTATTTTTTAATTTTAAACTTCCCTCAAAAGGTGAAAATGAAAGGTTACAAGGACACAAAGTTACTAGCAGTCTTGTCAGGACAAAGCACTATCACAAAAGCTTTAGCAGAAGCAGCAGCATGGACACTAGCACAGCTATGTGAAAAAGATGATACAAGCTTCCTAACCTTGCCTGTCAATATTACTACAAAAGACTAGTCCAAAAATACAGCATGACAAAGTAATGTGAAGTAGAATCTGTTTTTAAAAAAAAAAAAGTTTTGATAAAATTCTACTCCATGATTCCAAGATTTGCAAAGAGAAGGTTCGTAAAACGTAATGCTTATCTTAATCTTCTGTCATAACTTGTGCTCAAGTGAAATACCAAAAGCTAGCCTAAAAAAAATAAACAACCCACCCCAGAAAACCCAAGCAAAACAACAACAAAAAAACCCCTGAAACATCCCCCCAAATACAACTGCATTGTATACTCTATCTAGATACTTCAGATAGAAAATTACACTCTGTATCCTCATCTCACAAGTACCACTACCAGACTGGGAAAAATACCAGGCAGCAAAATGGAGGCTGGGCAAAAATAAAAACTGTGCTGTTTAGTAAATGTTTTCTGGAGAAAAAGGAAAAGGGGGTACTAGAATGAAAATGCAAAGAATGTGCACTGTGACATGTTTACCGTATGCAACAGATACTCCTAAAGCTTTAAATAGCAGAACACCATTAAATGGTTCTAAATTGTTCTTAGGCAAAAATATGTGCAATAATCTTTGATATGTCATAAGATAAATGTTACAACAGTCATCGGTGCCAAACTAACAATACAGAAATGCAAATACTGCTATTTCTCTACATTTGGAACAGATATTTTTTAAAGAGACATTAAGAATACATGAACCACCATGTTTCAACAACATGTTTTGTCCTGAATTTAAGTCAAAAGAATGTCATGATTTTCAGCTAACAGGTGAACTACAATCCTGCTACTAATAGCTGTACCACTCCCCTCCCCAGAGAAATCTGACTGATGGATCATTAGTACCAACCAATTTAAAAAACAGTAGCAATTACTATAATGCTGTATTAACTCTGCTCTGCACCTTCCTAAAAATAATCTGACTGAAACTAAACCTTTTTAAAGAAAAGCTTTATGAAAGCTGTAATAGGCCAATAAATAGTCCAAGTGTCTGAAACTTACCCAAAAGATTTTGTTAACTTTTTTGTTCCAACCGGTTTGTCACTATGTTGCAGCTCATAAAACACTCTTTGCAATGCTAAAGGAACACTTTTGGATGAATCATCTCCTTCTGTGGGCATCATGTACACAGCCTGAAAAAGCATTTAGATCAATTAGTATCTAAGGAAAAGTTTATTGCTCTTATTGTTAAATGCATTCTTTCCTCTTCAGTGACTTCCTTCATCTAACTCCATTTAATCATCACTCCAAGAGAGTCTGGAAAAAACCTCCTACTGTAGTGTAAAAGCATTAGTTGGCTGGAGTGATTCTTCTCAAAGTACAGTGCTAAGAAAAATGCAACCAACAGATTCCATTCATAGTGATTTTATCTAAAGCATTCCCTTATTCTGCTCCAGAAAAATAAATGCACCAAAGCAGTCAACACCTTGAAGCAACTCATTACACCTGGGATGTCAATGCCATTACTACAGCAGGACTGGACATACTGATAGTACTATAGGCTTTGGAAAATAACTTCACTTTTGTGTTGTAGCTCAGCTATCTGTAAATAACGTCACCTACAGGGTGGGGTGTGAGAACCCCAAAAACCCAATCCACAAAAGCCAACCACAGGAAACCATAAAGGGAACAATGGATTGAAAACAGAAACAGCCCACATGGGAACAGAAGGACATTTGAGGAAGCTTTGAGATTCCCAAACACATTCATTCCTATGTAATGTCATCACTGTCCATCAAATAAACAGCTTAACAATCCAGTTCACAGATAATGCTGATTTGGGAAGGATTGAGAAAAAGAAATTACACAAATAGACCAAACAGGGATTAGGAGAGGCTGACTGACAATGAAGATTTACTTATAAGTGTACACCCATACATCTAGGGACAATGAACAGCAAAGATATTTACAGGGAGATGCTCAATTACAAAGCACAATCATAAGAAGAAAACAAACAAGTCTGGAGGGTGATTAGGTAACAACACATGAAAACATAAAGACAACTGTATTAAGTAGCATATGAGAAAATAACCTGTTAAGCAGAAAATGTTGACACCTGAAGTTCTGCCTGTGCCACAAGACAAAATAACCCAATTCTGTGAGTGAGGTGCTGAATGGGAGCTCAGCAGCGCTCACTTGGTTTCTCTCAGCCTAGCTTTCAGGTGTCCAGCACCTCTAACCCCCCTGTACTTCATTCAGCTCCCTATGCCCAGAGCACAGTTAACACTCCCAACATGTAGCTCAACTGCTGGGGGCACACATTCATTTTTCGATAAAAGTTCAGTACAGAGGTGATGGACACCAGACAAGACAGACATTAGATAAAGAAACAGTTGATTCAAAAAGAACACATGGGAATGGCAAAAAAAGAAAGGAAGGGGGAAAAAAAAGTAGGAAAAAAAAAGTGGTTAAGCTGGCAAGCCAGTTTCCTATTCCAATCCTGAACATCCAGACATTTTTCCAGAAGTACAGCAACACAGAACACTTAGGATACTATAACAAGAAACTACCAGCAGAGTAGCTACAGTAATAAGATGAAATCAACTTAGTGATTGATTCTTCCATCAAAAAGGCACAAATAGGACTTCCAAATACCGATCAACTACTGATTCTTCCTTACTTGTAACAGTAGCAAATAAGTATTAAACTATCTAAAACTACTGCTGCAGTCTTTGCTATTTGTTCCGAAGCGAAGCGCTGGTGGACCTGGTGTTCACCAACATCTGTGAGATCATTAAAGGTAATAAGACTGGAGGCAGCCTGGGCTTCAGTGACCATGCCCTGTAGGAGATTGTGATCTCAAAGAATGTGGGCCTGTCAAAGAGCGGGATCGGATCAGGACCCTGAACTCTGGCAGAGCAAACTTTAGGCTGTTTAAGGAACTGTTGGCTGAGATCTCCTGGGATGTGGTCCTTAGAGCCAAAAATGTTGAGAAAAGCTGGCTGCTCTTTAAGGATGCCTTTCTGAGAGCTCAAGAGCTCTCTGTCCCTCAGAGTAAGAAAGTGGGTGGAAGAGGCAGGACACGTGCATGGCAAGAACTTGCTGGGCAGACTGAGGAAAAACACACCAAGCACAAGCTGTGGAAACAAGGGCGTTGCCTGGAAAGAATATAGGGATGCTGTCTGGACTTGCAGAGATGGGATCGGGAAAGCCAAGGCACAGATGGAGCTGAACTTGGTGAGGGACATTAAAAAACAAGAAGGGATTCTACAGGTACATTGGCCAGAACAGACAGGCCAAAAAAATCACAGAATCACTTGGGTTGGAAGAGACCTTTAAGATCACTGAGTCCAACTACAGTCTAATCCTGCCTAGTCCACCTCTAGATCATGTCCTTCAGCACCTCATCTACTCACTTCTTAAACCCCTCCAGGGATGGTGACTCCATCACTGCCCTGGGCAGCCTGTTCCAATGCCTGACTACCTTTTAGTAAAGAAATTTTTCCTGATGTCTAACCTGAATCTCCCCTGGTACAGTCTGAAGCCATTTTCTCTCATCCTATTGCTTGTTACCCAAGAGAAGTGACAGATCCCACCTCTCTACACCCTCCTTGCAGGACTGTAGAGAATGATAACATTTCCCCTTGGCTTCCTTTCCTAAAGACTAAATTAAGATGTCAAACAGGACTGGTCCCAGCACTGAGCCCTGGGGACACCACCAGTGACCTGCCACCAGTTGGCTTTAACTCCACTCACTGCAACTCTCTGGGCCCAGCCAGCCAGTTCACTCAATGAAGAGTGTACCCAGCTAACCCACGAGCAGCTGGCTTCTCTAGGAGGGTGCTGTGGGTT
>VXBZ01000313.1:0-34462 GCA_013399135.1 Heliornis fulica | reverse complement strand
TTTTCTTCCTGAGTTCCAGCCAGTCATCTGATGCAAAATGCCTCATGTATTAGGGATTCAAAAGAGAAGGAGCAAACTTTAGCTAGAAGGAAGCACCATCATAAAAAAAAAATAAAATGAGGGTGTCTTCAAAGCAGAGAAAAGCAAAGGGCTTCTCCAAGCTGTGCTGATGTTGGTCAAGACATCACGAGGATGGTGATCACCAGGAGTACAACTGCACTCCCATCATACTGCTTGCACCAGTGTACACAAACTGCATCCCACCTGCTTTTAACCAGTATGTACAGTAAAGAAACTATACCTAGAGAAATTTTAAACCTAATTGCAAAGCAAATAGAATAAACTGTCTTTAATATTTGGAGAAAAATCACAAAGAAAGTGCCAATTTCTGAGGATAATTTACATTGATATACAGAATAAAAAGTGAGAGGTTTTGTTGCTTTTGAAATATTTCATCTGCTGTTTTGTAAATGTACCATGTATGCTTTATTTAGAAGCTTCAAAATGTTCCAGTTACATTCAGTGATCAACAGGAAAACTCCCTTTACCAATTTTTGAGTAGTTAATAAAACACTTTGTAGCATCGTAGAATTTTTAATACAACTGAGGAGACACAAACATTCAAATACTTATGCAATTCAATTTCTGTCTATGTGTAATTAATTTCTGGAGTTTTATCAAGCAAAATAAAACATAATTTATAAAATTACATTTAATCCAGAACACATTATGCATATTTATTTGGTTCATTTTCTTGATCCATGGCAAAAAAAAGAAGTAAGCACATTCCTTTTTGTTCCCCAGTTCACGGTCCATCTTTCCGATGGGAAGGGTCCTCAGAGGCAGAACAGGACAAAATCCACCATCTCTTTTGCAAATGAGACATACCACAACACTGAGATAGTGTCTGGTGCTGGCTGCTTTCTAATCTTTCTCAGGGTGTTATTGCTCTTCTGGGATCTATTATCAGATGGAGCCTGGTATAAATCTGGTCCAAATATCAGGGATCAACAAACAATAGCGTGACTTGGCCACAGTAGGTGGGAAAAAGCTGTGACTGCAGGACTGCAGCTGTGACTGCGACACCACAAGGGATACTGCAGCTGCAGGATGGTCGTTAGAGCATCATTCTGCAGATACGGTCTTGTCAACTGAAAATGCCTCTGAATTCTTCCTGAAATCTGTCATCATTTGACCCAGCCATAAGTGGGCGCCTGATTGCTTATTCTATGGAGCCAAAGGCAGTCAATTATGGAGCTGGTCTTAGAGCACGCTTGTGTTTTGCTGGCTAGAAAAACTGGTATTCCTGAACCAATTAAACTAGTGAACCATTTGGGCTTAGACGGATCTTTGACCTCCGCCTATGAAGGCACGTTACTCCTGCCATCCATTAGCAGAAGTGCTGTAGGGCCCAATTAGGCTTCATTCTGCCACTGAGACTGCTAATACAGTACAGATATCATGGCTAGTTTACTTTTCAAATTGACAGATTTCAGCCCACAAAACCCCTTCTTTCACTACAGCCTTGAAGCCAATGTTTGTTGTGTGGTAAAGCAAAATACTTATTTATCAGTATGTGTGCTCACTGAAGAAAAACTCTGATCCTCAACTCCCCACTCCTCTAATACAGTATTGCTTGTAATTAACTCCCCATCAGGCCTCCCAGCTTTCTGGGGTAGTAGGCATACTACGTTTTCAACTTTTGAATTTTAAAACCTTCTATAAGGAGACATGTGATGGTCAAAGTGTGTCAGAGGCCATCACAAGATGCACACAGTATATTCTAAAGTCCAGCTATCACGAAAAAAATAGAAGCAAAGAACAATTTTCCCACAGAAAAGGATAACGGTAATACTGGTACCACTTTCCTGAATAGATCAAATCTCATGTGTTTTTAGACTCATATCTACTTACTTTAGCAACAAAAAATAAACACTTAACATTCTTTTATTTCTCTTAGCCCTGCAGAAGTAACATAACTATTTGAGACAGCTGGATACTATTCCATCTTGAGCATCATTGGCAGAATAGCTCACTAAATCCCAATAGCTACACCTGTTCAAAAGCCTTGCAGGCAAAACAATCACACAGGTACCACTAAGGGCATAATTTAGCCCTTAGAAATTTTGATACTGGAGATGATATGTGATGTGGAAAGAAGCCTGCCTGCCTCTTGGAGCACAGAATGAGTTTCAAAGACTGGTGCTAAGAAAAGCTCACTCTTCAGGTGAGCTCCTGAGCACTGGAAATGAGTGAGATACCTGGACAGAAGGAGAAGACCCTCACTTCAGAAAATGGGTTAGTTTTACTGTTAGTCTGGCAGATGAAGGGCTAACTTGAAAATTGCTGTGAATAGTATTTACAGCCCTAGTGATCGCTGCATCAGTTAGACAGCTCATCCAAGTAGAAAAACATGTGAGCTGATGATATGTAGGTAAATATTATGACAGAAAACTTCCTAATAAAAGTTATCTTCTTCAAGCAAGTAATTTAATATAGGTGATTACTGTTTCTATAACATAAACTACATTAAGTACTTGGTGTCAGCAGTTTCAGTATATCCTTCACTGCCAGTAGTAAGTATGCCTGGAAAATCTGACTCATAGTATGACAGGATTAAACTGGTGAAACCAGTGGGAGACAAAAATTGTTTTGTAGCCTGCGTGGTGGAATATGAGGTGCTTAACACCCGTCGTCCTCCAAACAGCCATCGTTATTCCCGCAGTGCCATCTACTGGTACAAACACAGGGTGGACCGAAAGGAGCCGATTTACATCTGGATCTGTTGGGGATTAATGACCTGATCCTGTATCAAGATGCAAAGAAAACAAATAATCCTTATTATTCTAATAGCTTTTCTCAGCTTCCATAATTTTAAGTTAATATGCAGGATTTATTAATGTAATAGATTAATATTTAGCATAAAGAGTGCCATATGCTACAGCATGCTTTCAAAAATGAATGCACTATACCTGAGCTAGAAATAACATTATTTAGCTTATACAATAAATGCAGAAATAAACATTCCAGAATTCGTTCAAATTAAGCCATGTATCTTATTTTCACCAAAAAAAACCCAAACCCTGGGCATGCATGTTCTAACTCACACCTACTTTCCAAATCTGTGGACTGAATAATTACTCTAAATATTTTTAAAGTTCCATAGCTCTGTTAACATCTAATGATTCTCCTAGATTTCATACAAGAATTTAAGATCTTTAGATGGTATTTTACACAGTATGAAATCTGTAAAGGGTGGGTAACTACATGAAGTATAAACCCCCGAAGTTTTACAAGGGTGTGGGTTGAATCAGTTCTTCCATTGCAGAACTGGTAGTGAGAAGTTCTGGTTCTCATTCTGTGAGACCTTCTTTGTGTTTGTTAATATTAACTGAGAGATACTTTTTCCCCACTTCTAAAGCTCTGGAAAGAAATGAAAAATGGTATCACAGTGTTTTCTCTACCTTAGCTCCAGGTATGATTATAGCAACAGCTTCCCCATCTACCTCCTCAACCATGGAGATTTATTCTATTTAAGATCAGATTATTAGTGCCTAAATACATTTTTAGGCAGCACAAACTTAAGTGACAGAAAGACAGTGATAACTCAATATTTATTCTGTATGAAGCACAAAAAATATCTCTTTATCTGAACAACTACCTGAAAGTTGCATCTGGATGAAAGACAACTGACTGAGGCACAATAGTTGTAAGTAAGCTTATTCTGAAAATATGAGCTCAGAACTTGTCATTTTAACAATACCCATTTCTGCAATGATCAGATGCCCTCAGAGATAAATCAGCTTTGTAGAGCTACTTGCCCAAATAACCAGCAGGGTGGAAAATACACACAGACTTCCACGCCTGGTCCCCAGATATCGCTTTCTCATTTTAGACAAAGGGTCATGATCTCCTTTCTTGAATGTGGGTATTTATCACAGGTAGGAATGAAGCCTGTGCTCTACATTAAGTCCTCAAAGGAAGCTTCACAGTAATATTTAGCAAACTACATGGAGGAACTCAGGATCACCTAATTTGTATTCTCTGAAGGTGTGAGTTCCTGCTTTTCCCTGTTACTAAACAAGGGACTCACTGGTTATATATTCTAGTATCAGTCAGTTTCAACACAGTATATCTTCTAAAACAAGGCATTTGAATGCATCCACAGTAGAGATTGCTGAAAAATGTTCGTGTACTTCCCAGTCATCTTCAGAATGACTTTAGCGATTAACCAACAATGTGTCTGAACTGAACTATAGCTTTCTCTTTTTTATCGTTAATACTTAGAAAGAGGCTTTCTATCAGTCTGCCTCCCCTCTGAATGTCTGCATCTGACCTCTACTTGTCCTCACACTATGAGGTTTCATTATTTATTTTGTCAGTAACTGTCTTTCTTCCTTGACCACACAACTTCGCATTCTTTCTTAGGTCATTTATTCACCCAAGATGAATTCATTGCTCAACAAACATTAGTTACTTCACTTTCTTTTCTTCCTGGCTGAACATACATGCTTAAAGCTAATGGCTCCATAAATCGACAAGGTTAATCAACTTAGATGACTATATATTCATAAGTAGGTATCATTGAAGAACACACTTTACCTTTGCTAAAAATTTTGTTTGTAGAGATGCAGGAGAGAAAACTCATACGAGAAATCAGCGATTCACATGCTTGTTTCCTTCTCATGTATACAGACGCACTTGGAATAGCTTACCACTTACCAATCATCTATGGCAGACTATCCATGATTTCTCTGGCGTGTACCTCCATATGGATACCATGCCAATGCTCTGTAATATAGTTTAATTACCCAATGTATGCTTAATAAATCCATAGTTAATCAATATATGTGTATTCAATGTGTATTCAAACATAAACATAGTGCATTGTCTCATTGAACTGAAGTATTTGTACCTGTTGGGGAGCTACAACTTTATTGAGACGAGGTGTTGGAGTGCATTGTCCAAGGGAGTCTTCAAGGCTAGGGAAATGGCTTGATGAAATATAAAAGGCAAAAAGTCTTTTGTGCAAGCCTCTGAATCAGGAGGGGTCAGGCAGCTTCAAAGAGAGGAGAAAGCTCTGTCTGAAATGCACAGAGCTTGTTGGGCAGACAGGATTTTCTGTTTTGGCAACTTGACTAAGATCTCAGCTATATCCGTACACTGTGCTCTGAGGCACAGACACTCACATCGGCCTGTGTATGGGATCAGTCCTACTGTATGATCAGGAAGGAACTAGGATTGAATACATCTTTCTCTACAAAAGAAACCCAAAAGGGTGCATTTCAACCTAGATGATGTTCAGATATTCAGGAAGAAGGTGCACAAAGCTTGGATTTGGGAGAGAAAAGAAAGTTAATTGCAGGCCAAAAAACTCCTGAGTGCACATGTGATCCTGTGATCTCTCTTTGTTCATTTTGGTTCAAAGACAAGAAAGATCTTAGACAACTTCCAGCAGCTTTTTAATCTGATTTTGCAGTTGGAGTCATGTAGTCCATATAGATGTGAGACAGTTTAAGCACCTACAGTTTACTGACTTCTGTGAATGCTTCTAGTCAGCCGTGGTACAGTCAGACTGGCCAGAGAAACCCATGGTAGTTTGAGCAAGCCTGGGGTTTTTATACAGAAGCAGTGGAGATGAGCACTCGGGAAGTCTCATCAGTGACAAAGTGACAAATAGCAGCTTGTGGTGGTAATGGCTATACCTGACTCAGAGGGTTCTTCCCATCCAGGGTGAAGCTCCACAAATTAATTTATCTGCTGGCAGTGTCAGCTGCATCCTCATTCTCTGGATAATGCTCTGCCCTCCTAGTGCAGAGAGACAAGCTCATGGCTTGGCCTACACAGCTTCCTAACTGGCTGCCAGGGAACAGAAATTGTAGCTCAACTATTTATTCCTCAGCTTTTTCTGACATCTGATTTGTTACCTAGGACAATTTAGACTGAAAAGCAACAGACCAGAAGATTAATCAATCCAAAGTCCTGATCCCATATCTGTGCTAAAAACGTGCCAAAATTCATCTCCACTATGTCCAAGTACTTCTCTCAGTGACATCTGAACAGTATCACTCAGGACAACAAATGGTGTAAAGGAAGCAAAAAAAAAACCACACATATTTTGCATACTTTCATAAATTTTTTGGCAATAGCCAAAAAAGTCCGAGCAGATTTAATTCTACAGCCTCCCCTAACTTTGCAGGACCTGCTGTTGGGGCCACTCAGCTTTTGTGTGAAAACTCTGTAAATTTGATATGGAAATTGTGACACAATGAATATGGAACAGTGTCATTGTTCAAATTAGGAATGCCTTTATACTCCCTTCTCTAATTACAAATTCTGCCATACAAAAGGTCATGAAGCTGTGAGGTAGGACAGTGTGAGGGAAATGGATAGAGCTCCTTTAGTTTCTCTTTGACCTAAATCAAGCTGACAAGCTAACCAGCTTTTTAACTCTGCAATGTTTCTGAGTAAAAGCTTTTAAACTGTGAAGCAATTTTCTGAAATCAGTAGACAATGACTAGCTACCAGAACCTAAGGCTTAGACCTGTGAACTCATCATCGTTTAGACCTAAATAAGATATGTATTCATTTACTGACTTAACATTATTAAATTTCCACAGTTAGATGCTGATTTATCTTAAAATCAACTACAAGCCTCCCATTTATAATAATAACCCCCCCAATGATTCAGTATTATTTAATCATTACTGTTATCACAATTTTAATTCATTAGTCATAACACAATTTGATGAAGATAAATGCAGTAATTCCCAGTTACTGATTATCTGCTGATGTCGAGATATTCAAGACCTAGTTTTAGTGGAACTTAGACACCTAAATCCCCATAAGGATAGATGTATATTCATAGAAGTGACTTGTCCGCGTTCAGATGGAAGATTGGGATGCCACCCGCACTGAACGCTTTTTCAAACTCAAGGTCAGCACCATAACATTAAGATATTCTGTCATTAAAAATTACCTATATATTTAGCGTATCTATATATTGAATTTATATATGAAATATGAATTATATATATTGAAAATTATCTATATTCACCATCATTTAAAGATTAGGAGATTGTAGAATTCATTAGACAAACTCCAGATGACTCTTAAGTCACAGAAGTGACCTTGTCAAGAAACTCAGTCTAAATTTCCCCAATTGTAGCGATCATAAGACCATAGCCTGTGGTTTTCTGATAATTATTGTCTGGTTACATACTCTCTTGTCTTGAAATTTGTTTAAAATTTTCTTTTTGCTTACCAGATCTTTCATTAAAAACATGGCCAGTTCTTTCAAAAAGTCACTATCTTTGATAGGTATACCACAGGGGTTTGTAGTTTCTGCTCAGGACTTTGTGTGAAGAAGGCTTGGGGTTTTGAGAATAAGAAAATCATGAAATATGCATTGGAGAAACGAAGGTTTTAAAGCAGTGCAAAATTTATATGCAAAATTCCCTACTGAAAAAAGTCTAAATTGAGTACAAAATAATTCAGAGGAAATGGGAGAAAAAGAAGGGAGGGGAGAGAATATCTAAGACCACAAAGTCCTTTTACAGGTGAAATTCAGAGCTTCATAAATCAATTATAAAGATGTGCCACAGGCTGCAACTTGGAGTTCCAGCTCCTGGATTTGCATCATGGTTGGTTTATTTGAATGTTTAAAAAGCAAGCATGAGAAAAATTTTCTTGTTTTTAAATCAGAGGAGTAATGGGGAACATATTCACTTAAGTGTGTTTCTTGTGTTTGTTTTCTTTTTTTAACATCTACAGTATCTCTTAAACTGAAACTTTAAGTCAATAATTTAAGAATTTTAAAAATGTACATCTTTGTATGAATTGTTGCTCTTGAATCAATAACTACTTTTTAAAAATACTAAAAAATTTATATTTGCTTGATGAGACATAATATTTTATTCATGGACTGAAAACACCACTTAAATACCATTAAGAATTATTTTTGCAAAATCACTCAGCATATATTTTATACCTTTGATAGAAGGCCCCAGTATAAACAATATCCATTCCACTACTGCTGCATGGCCATCAGCTAAAATGCTGCCCAGTGACAGTTTGAAGATTACCAAGTCACCAAAAAAAATCAGAAATAGATGGAAAAATGATTTTACACAGAGAAGATTATGAACAGCACTCATTTTGTCTTGTTGGCTGTTGGAAGCTATTGAATAGTATAGAAAGAATCCTTGAAAATTACAAGGCAAATCCACAAAACTGAAAAAGAAGGGAAGCTTGACATGATACAGTAAAGTCAGCAAATTAGAGTGCTGCTATATGCAAGGCAAAGATTCCCATGTACTAGGTAGGAGCCACTGCATCCTCACATGGATGCTGCTTCCAGTTTCTGTGGTGCTAGAGCAAGATGCTCTCATACACGCTGCTCCAAAATAGCAATTTCCATGGAGCACTAGCTAAATATTCCATGTGTATATAATAGCAAAAAACAAAAAACAAAAAACCAAACAAAAAAAATAGAAGATGATATACCTCTGTGCTTTGAGCATAGGGCTTCCCAGAATACAAATAATGTATAAAAAAATAAAATAAAGATAACCAGAATCCAAACCACCAGAAGCCAAGCAAAATATATACATTAATCACAGTCCTCACTTCAGGTTTCACAGCATCACAGAATGGTAGGTTTTGGAAGGGACCTGGAAAGACCATCGAGTCCAATCCCCCCCTTGCCAGAGTAGCATCACCTAGAGCAGGCTGCACAGGACAGCATCCAGGTTGGTTTTAAATATCTCTCAAATGGAGGCTCCACAACCTCTCTGGGCAGCCTGTCCCAGTGTTCTGCCACCCTCATCGTGAAGAAGTTCCTCCTCATGTTTAGGTGCAAGTTCCTAAATTCAAGTTTATGCACATTGCCTCTTGTCCTGTCCCTGGGCACCACTGAAAAAAGACTGACCCCATCCTCCTGACATCCACTCCTCAAGTATTTATAAACATTGATAAGATCCCCTCTCAGTATTCTCTTAGTTTCAGGCTGTTGCTCTTATCAGAGTAACCTGCTCTTCCATAGTGACTGCATGTAGTAGCAGTGCCATGGCAGGCTCACGTGCACAAGCTGTCTGAGCAGAAGAGAGGAGGTGGCAGGACACAGAGAGATGTATCAGTAATGTTTTCCACAGCAGCAACATTAGTTATGGCACGTGACCCATCATGTAATCTGCTCCTGCTCCTGTACATGCAGCACATGTTTTGGGAGAAGATGTAGGATTTCAAGCACACATTTCATATGCCAAGACAGTAGAGGGTTTCTGGCCCATCTTATTTGTCTGCTCTACTCATGACAGGTAACACGTCTTCAGCACCCTCAGAGGACACTTAGGAAATCAGGCATTAATGGAAAGATAGAAATTCTCCTGCCTACATTACAAAGCTTGTTCCCACGGCCCCCAGGGTTTCCACTTGTGCTAGGGCTCTCATCAGCTCATTTGTTGGCAGCAACAGTTAGTTTTCTTTGAAAATGCCAGCTGTAGAAACACAGACGCCTTAAGGAGTTTAAGCATACAGGGAGATTAGTATCAGCTCTGAATATTGTTACTGTTGCTTACCTGGTGCACTCCGGTGGCTATTTGCTTGTTCAAGTGTCAAAATCACTTTTAAAAGCCTGGCCAGAGGCTCTTAGCACTCAATATACAAACAAGGAGATTAAAAGACTGTCACTATTGGACTGATACTCACAGCAGGGTTTCCTTGTATGCAGCTAATAAATAAGTAATGACAATAGAACAATTTCTGTTCTGCATTTGATTTTCTAAAATTGTTCTGCAGTGCTACTTGCAGAAAGACAAAAGAGACAGAGATTAGTTGAGTTTTAACTAGTCCCACAGAAAAATTTTGTCAAAGGCTGTCCTGGTTTTGGCAGAGATAATTTCACTTCTGGCAGCTGGTGTAGTGCTGTGGTTTTGATTTAGGGTGATAGCAGTGTTGATAACACACTGATGTTTTCAGTTGTTGCCAAGCAGTCAGAGGACTTTCTATCTGCTCACACTGCCCTGCTAATGAGAAGGTGGGGGCATCCAGGAAGCTGGGAGGGTACACAGACAGAACAGCTGACCCAAACCTACCAAAGAGGGTATTCCATGCCAATGATATCATGTTCTGTTTATAACTGGGGCTGGGATGAGGGGCTGGTTCAGCAGCTGGGGGTCTTGCACAGCAATGACTTTGGTGTGATGGCTGAAGACCTGCTGGGAAGAGGTGAATGAATTCCTTGGTTTGCTTTGCTTGGGCAGGTGAGCTGCGTGGCTGGGCAAATTGGGGGTCTTGCACAGCAGCTAGGAGTCTTGCACAAGTGGGTGGAGAGAAATTGTGCTGTTCATCATTTGTTTTGTGTATATATTATTATCTTCCCTTTTCATGTGTTTGCTATTAAAATGTTTTTACCTCAACTCACAAGTTCTCTCAATTTCAGTTTTCCAATTCTCTCCCCCATCCCGTGAGGGGGAGTGAGCAAGCACCTGCGTGGTGCTTAATTGCTGTTAGCGGCTAAGCCATGACTAAGGCAAAAATAAAATATCTATTTCATTCCTAGCTTAATTCAGCAGTTATGTCATCTGAACAGAACTACAGGTCTGAAGTGGATTATGGTGCATTTACTCTATGAAAACAGCAATTTGGAGAAAGAATACAGAAACATCTCAAAATGTATTGCAAATCAACCCATTTTTCCCTTATCATCTACAACCACGAGAAACACTGTCCTAGGGAACAGTTTGTAGTGCAAAGGAAAGGGGGACTATCCATAATATCTGTAAACGTTTTCTTCCAACTTGCCCCCATACAATGAAAGAAGGAAGCCCTGATGTAGCTGTAATGCTGGCACAACTGTTTCCAGAGTGCTGTCTGCTACTTAACAGAAGTAGCTAAGGAGATAGGGAGAGGCAGATGAGATGGTCTAAAGTGAGTTCATGCATGTTCCCTCAGAAAGAACTTATCCATACAAATTGGGGCAGCTCTCAAGATGCTTTGACTTGCTTTGAGTCACTCAGACAGAGCAGGTACCCTAATTACCATCACAAAATTTGTTTTCTTGCTGTATCCCTCACAAAGTACCCAGCACTAACAACTCTAAATAATTAAATCAGACTCAACTCTAAATAATTAAATTAGATTATTAACATTCAGCAACAGGACCACCCAATTCAGTGACCATCGAGCAGCCAACTACCTAGATGTCATAAGTATGGATGGAATATAACTTCTGCATCCCAAAGCAGGAAATGCCTGATAATCTTATTCTGAACTGCAATTTCAAAGGTCAAAAAACTCTTAAGGGAAATGCAGCAGGGAATATGGCTTATATCCCGTAGCAAAGAAAACCTGAAATGTACTGAAGAACTTTGAATTTAAATAGCCTTAATAAGGGGGTGAATGAAAAACAAAAGAATGTAAAAAATAAACTTCTAAATATATATATTTGAAGAAGGAAGAAAAGCTAGACCTTAGATGATAGTGGCTCCTAGAGGGTACCAAGCATTTAAGAAAGTAATTAAAGTGAGAGAACAGTTCAAAGAAGTGACAAGAAAACCACTCACCTGTTAATGATTCTCTCCATTACAAACAGGCCTTTGCTACTTTTCCAAAACCAGGCAGTCCTCTATTTTTTCTCCCCTTGCAACCTTCTCTACGTGTTATTGAAAAAGGTCAGAGTAAAAACAAAACAAAGCCAAAAAAGCCCACCCCTAAAACAATCCCCTAAAACAAAGGATACATAGCATTTCAGAAAAAGAAAAAAAAACTTAAATGAAACCATATATTAATATTAAAAGATCTTTTTACTGTGTGGATGCCACTTTTGCTTTAAGGAAACATGGGAATAGTGTTTTGAATACCTTTGCCTGTATTTTTCACATTTGCTGTATCTGCTTCTCTATTTTCCTCCTTTATCCACCACTTTCTTAAATGCTTGTTCTGTTTCTCTGGATCCCAGTATATTATTCAGTCACAGCTTGCCTGACTGCATCATAGTTATGTACAATCACTTCGGTTAAAAAGACTTGCCTATAGTTTCCACATATTTGAAGAAATCTTCAAACTTTACTTACTGCTGTCCAATCCCTTCTAAGTGCTTATCCCCATGATTTAAAGCATTTCTTTCTGCTGCCCTGACAACAAGTAGTGATTGCACAAGGCTTCTCCATGGAAGTGCAAACCCTGGTTCGTGTCAGGTAGCAAAAGACTCACACACATGACCACAAAGAACTCCTCAGAAGTCAGCACCACAGACTGAGAAATGACATTGATCAAAAGGAAATTATCTGTTAATGCCACCAAAGAAACATGTCAAAATCAAGCCTGTTAACTGTGATACAGGCCACAAATTATGTTAGCAGATAAAATTAGGTTTAACTGATGAACAAAAGAGTAGGACAATGAACCATTATTACCATCTTGGGTAGGTGGGGAAGAATTTTTTCTCTGGCAATCACTACAGGAGAACAGATGGGTGCAACAGAGCAAATATTTCTTGGGACTCTCTGAGACACTCTAGCACAATTAAAACTTCATGGTTGTGTACCAAAAGATGTCCTTGAGAGAGAAAAGAATTAGGAGAAAGAGGATATCCAAGTATCCTAGAGAGATTTGTATCCTGTTTTCTATTTTTCATGACATGAGAATTAAGGAGTTTATGATGAAATGCAGAGATGGTACTGCCTGGCACCTGATAAAGAGAGATTTAGTATTCTTTTTGTGCCCCTTTCCAATGTCTCCTTCTCTGGTCAACTGATTTTTTTTTTCTTTCATAGATTCACAGAATGATAGGAGTTGGAAGGGACCTTGAAAGATCATCCAGTCCAATCCCCCTGCCTGAGCAGGATCACCTAGATTAAACCACACAGGAATGTGTACAGTTTGGTCTTGAATGTCTCCAGAGAAGGAGACTCCACAACCTCTCTGGGCAGCCTGTTCCAGTGCTACTTCACCCTCACAGTGAAAAAATTTTCCTTGTATTCACATGGAACTTCCTATGCTACAGCTTGGACCCATTTCCCCTTGTTCTGTCACTGGCCATCACTGCGAAAAGCCTGGATCCATCCTCCTGACACGCACCCTTAACATATTTGTAGACATTAATGAGGTCACACCCCAGTCTCCTCCAAGCTAAAGAGACTCAGCTCCCTCAGCCTTTCCTCATAATGAACGTGTTCCACACTCTTTATCAACTTGGTGCCCCCACCCCACCCCTTTACCTCACTCTTCTGCTTTCTGTTCAAAAAGTCTGCCCTAACCAGACAAAACTGCCTCTTATACATCAAGACTATGAATTTGTGACAATAAAATCAGCTCTTAGAAGCAAATTAATACTGGAACAATTTTTCTAGATCATTGATTGGCTAGTAATAGCATGTGGTTTGTCCACTTGTCCTTAACAGTAAGAAAAAATATATTTCTGTCCCATTTGCTATTTGTTCTTTTGTTTTCCCATTGCATGTTCCTTTTGCTTTTTTTTTTTTCATGAAGCATCACATTATTCCCATGACAAATTAAATTTTATGGAATATTTTCCATTTCACCAATTTTTTCTGTTTCCTGGGATAAAGGAAATCTTGTGCCATCTTCACTATGACACAGAATGTTTGTGAATCACTGGGGTTTACTTTATTCTCACATAAAGGGAGAATTTCAAGCAGAGAAGGAACTTCAAGTGTTAGAATGAATACTTTACTTTTAAGTTCATATTCTCAACTTTTTACTGTCCTCCAAAGTTTTAAAGACTTTCCTCGGTGACTATCTGCCATGAAATAACTAAGCTTCATCTACCACAATCTCCCACAAAAAAAACATGATTTTATATGTCATCAGGGCAAATTCCTCTTACAGGAGGTCAAATATCACTGCCAAACTTTTCACAGACTTTAACTGACACTCAGTGATGTAATTTAAAGCACTTCCCTCATGTTTATACTTCTTTTGTGTGTGTAACCTCTTTTAATGATCTGCAATCTGGATAAAACGTTGTGAATATCCTAAACAGTAGGACCTATGCTTTTGCTTCTCTTTCTGAAAACCTGCTCACTACATTGTTCTTGCTTGTTTTCTTTCATCAATTAACTCCTTTCTCTTGACTGTAAAACCCAAGTAGTATAGGTGACATACAAACCCTCTGTGTAACAGCATGTTGACTAAGGACAGCAGTAGCAAATTAAAAATATTCACCACTAGCTATGATTTCAAATGAGACAAGTGTTCCCAGAATTTAGGAGTGTCTGCTAAACTGGGGTGCCACAAAGGCTTAGGTGACTCTGAGGTCCTTTTCTGCCTTACGTCTGGAAAGGGAATTTGGTATCTACTACCCTACATAAAAGCACCTCAGTTTAGAGTCATACTTCCAAAATTTTGGCACTGCATTTTGCAACTAATCAAACACAGTTTCTGGTTTGCTCATCTGAATTTAAGCACCTAATTTATATATTTTCTTATTGGGTTCTAAAGTAAAATTTAGAATCTTTCACCCCTTATTTCCAAAGGATATGTAAGAAAGCAGAAAAAGGAATATGCGTTTTGTAACCAAAGCAAGACTGTTAAGGCTCAGATGAACATTCTTTTCACCAGCTCTCTTACAATTAGTATTGCGACTGTGATATCTATTTTAGTTAAATATAAATATTGCAAACATGCTGAAAACAATCACTTTACCCATCTTCAAAGCAGAAGTACTCCATGAACAGATTTTTTATTATTATTATTTCACAAGTGTTACACAGGCTGCACTGCCGGTTCAAAGTAACACAGTTTTGTATTTCTGAGAGATGGCTTTTTGTTCTGTGTTCACACAGCATCACACAGTTGGGTGGTGCTCAGGTTCATAAATGCTATGATTATATAAATGAAAAGTAGTAACAGGATTATATGCCAAATATAAAACTAATGTTTTTGAAAGAACTTGGGAACATTGTATGAAGTACTTTAAAGCATGGATTTCCTGAGTCAGACACATTTTGAGGAGCTGTAGTTTATAAAAGGCAGCAAGTACAGTTTCCAGTCCCCATCAGTGGCTGCTGGATGGCAGAGGGGCTGAAACAATAAAGATTTCCGTTTGCAGTACTACTGAGCACGAACAGACTCATCAAGGAAGTCAAGAGTCTGGAAAGAACTTTCTCACCTGTGAGAATTAAGCTGTCAGTTACAGGCATGACTCATACCTACTTCTGCAAAAGATGACTCAGATTAATTGACTTTCTCAAGGAGAATGTAATATTTCTTAAACTGTTCTTATTTTTCAGGGTTTTTTGGTGCCTCTTCATTAATATTCCTACTACAGCTAACAAGTGGTTTCCAGCTTATAATATTAAACTCAGTCTGGGAAGATTTTGCAAGTGCTGTGTCTCTGGGGAGGGTATGGATGTAGTTCTAATAAACAGTACAGTGCACTCATAGTTAGCAAGTTACTTTAAGGTAGTCCTTTGACTGTAATGAGTTTCGTATTGATAATTTTGCATGGTCCTCTGGTGGATCCTGACTTCAGCAGTAGATAGTGATCCCTACAGTAGAAGATGTGTTCTTTATCTTTTTACTTGCTAATTGTTGTAATAGCTTAAAAATTAGTTTACCAGTAATCACACAACAGCTGTATATCGTTCTGTTTTGAGGTATGAGAGCTTTATTAGTGTTCATGAGTTCAAATAGAGAACATCCTTCATAAGGATAAAACAGGGAGCACTTCTCAGAAATAGCTTTTGTGATTTTTTTTCCTTCTCGGGATTCTATATTTTAACTGATCTTTTAGGAGAATAAAGAGTAGAAATCAAAAGATGAATGGTTACTAGACTCCTTGCCATGTGAAATCACCCTTCACAAAATAATTTTGGAAAAATTAGAAATAGAAAACCTTCTATAGGTACATCAGTGATAATATAATATGGTTAGCTGACAATAAAGTTGGAGATGATAAATCTACAACATCAAGGCTGAAGTGTGTTTTAGTGTATTTTCCTGGAATAAGAGAAAGTAATTCCAAGAAAAAAGTGGGTTCTCCAACAAGAAAATATAATACCTTCCACAGAAATGGTCAATGTTACATAGTTTCTGCTTCGTTACTGCTTTAATATAGTGTGGGGTTTTTGCCAGCATTGCCAAAGTAACAAGGATAGCAAAAGCTCAGTCCAGGAAAGTCCTCCACGTTAGGCTAGCAATGTCAACCAGGGAGCTACTGTATTGTTAATTACAGGAAAAGAAGAAGAAAATATTGCAGTGATTACCTTACCTTATGAATTTGTGTATTTTTTAAGGGAACTAATCAAAAAAGAAAAGTGTACAACAAAAATTAAAAGGAATTACTCTCTTAGATATTTGACAAAATGAATGAGCAGATGACATCTAATTTCTAACCTCCTGATTACACAAACCGTAGAAAAATATGCCTGTGTAACGGTACTCAGAGTTCAAAATAAAAGAATCAATCTTTATATGATGTTTTTAATATCTGCAGTTTTGGTTTGCATCTTTAAATGTAGCAATCAACTTTTATTGCATTTCACTGTATTATCCTTTGTAAATCTAAGGGTCTTGGATTTTTGAAACTCATCATTACTTGAACATGAATATATAAATATATAAATATATAAATATATAAATATATAAATATATAAATATATAAATATATAAATATATAAACATGTAAATATATCAATATATCAATATATCAATATATAAAAATAAAAATATATAGATTTATAAATTTATAAAGAATAAATAAGGAAAAAAATGCACAGGGGTAGGGGGAGAAGCTAATGAACCTGAGCCTTTTTAGCCTTGAGCAGAAAAGGAAAGGGGAAGGGCATGAATCTAGCAGCACCTAAGCAGGGGCTATAAGGAAGATGAAAGAAATTCTCAGAGCTGCACAGCAAATGAAAAAGATGAAATGGTCACTGTTTGCAGAAAGGGAAACTCTAATTGGGCATGAGGAAGAACCCACAGAAAATACAGAATGACCTTTTTCTGAAATTTCAAAAATGAGCTAGTAAAAGGCTCTGAACAACTAGATGCAACTTTGAAATTAGCCCAGCTTTGTCCACAGGGATGGCCTGTTTCACTTCCAGACGCATCTTCCTTTTCTTCCGTCTTAAATCTTTCTATCCGCTCATGAGTACCCCCAAATAACACTGGGCTCTCTTTCAGCATTTCCTTGGTTTGTTTGTTTACAAACCGTATTTTAAAGTCAGAAAAAACAGTAACATCTGTTGGCTTACCTCACACATGCTAATTGCTATGCTTTGCCACCACAAAATTCACTTAACTCCTTCAATCCCATTATTGTAAAATAAGGCAGAATACTACATCATTTGGAAACTGGTGTTTGATGCAAAATAAAACCCCGTTTCTCTACTGCTCACTGTGTGATATGTTACATGTAGTTATCTTTATAGGGAAACACAAAGAGTCTGCATAGTAGAAATAGTTCAGTCATGAGACATAAATTCCATGGGAATAAATTTATATCAATGTGTTGTTCTTCTCTGTATGAACCGGCAGCTTAGGCAACTAAAGAAAAAGCATTTTCACTGCCAATCTTTAAGTGATTTAGTTTAATATATCCTTTTATAAATGTTTGCTCATAAATGTTAGCTGCATCCTCCTGAATGCAATTAAGATCCTTTGACTAACCTTCCAGAGGTTTAGATATAGAGTCTCGGAGAGTCAAAACCTGCCTGATTTATAAGAATTCACCTTTATTTTCAAAGGCACTGGAATACACTCATGCGGTTACTGCTTTAGCTAATGTAAATCAATAGTCTCGCACAGATGTGGACTGCTGGTTTTCATCAGGATAACAATCAGAGCATTCAATGGTGACTTTTATTCTGCTGTAGGATTCTTTATTATCAAATTTTAAAGAAATTATATAACTTAAAAAAATTAATTCTATTCTTCTATTAATTCTATCTTTCTAAAAACATCTACTTATTCAAAATGTCCCCAGGTTTCATACATAGATGCTGATGAAAAAGTATCTGTATTTAATTATTCATGTTAAGCTCCTGTCTAAAGTGCACAATCAACCTCTTTCCTAATTAAGAAAGCCTTTTTGCTTTATTTTTTTTTAAAGTTATTCTATTATGATCAGAAAGAAGATTCAGATTGTGAGGGACAACTACTGGAGAGACAGGAGTAATGGAGCTACAACATTCACAGTTCCTAAACTTGTAGCTCTGAAGTCGATGTTTGTATATACATAATATCCCTTAACAAATTTTCAAACATTGTTAATTCTTTACTCTAGCTAAATTTAAAAGCATACCATGAGGTGTCAATAATAATTTCACTGCAAATAAAAGATCTTCTCCTCACACCACAGTATCCTATGGCATGTTTTCTTAAACTGCTCTAGGTAGTTTCTTTTAATCAGTTTCTATAATAGTTCTTGTGGAAGTAACAGTTTTAGGAGAATTAGAGAGCATATCTTCTGGAAAACCTTTGAGCAATGTCCCTGTGCCATTTCAGCATCAAGCTTTTGATCTTTCTGTCATCCCTACAGCTACATGTTGTGTGGCTACCACTGCCATAATTTCCTGTGCAACAGCATTGCTATGATACCTGGTGCAGTCTCCAGACTGGGTAAAGCTAAACTCTGAATTCTTCTCCTCTTATGAAGTCTTGGTTAGTTGTAATGTATTTAAAAAAAAAAAAAACCAAAAAACTAAACAGGAAGCCCAAAGAAAAAAACTGCTGTTATTTTTTTTGTTAGTATGGCATCTTTCTCCATGATAATAGAACTAAATCCACAGGAAAAATAGCATGAACTACAGAACCTGGTAGAAACAATTACATTTGAGACTGAATTCAAGGCCTGGAGAGACACCGGTGCTGCTACATGAGCTTTAGAAAGAGTAGGTAGGACTTCCTCCTATCTACACTGGAGGAGCAGGGTGGGTGAGCATTCTGGATAATTAATTGACCATGTTGCACCCTTTCCAATGCATAATTTCTACATATGAGGTCATAAGTGGATGAATGTAACTCTGTTGATAGGGATTTCTGGTATGATCTTCTCCTCCCCAAAGGTTATAGGAAACATTCTCCATCCAGTTCATCATACTTAATCATTTCAAACTGAAATTCATAGAAATTATGAGGCCAGATTTTGTGTACTCATAGTAAAAAAAGTGTATGTGCGTATATAAATATATTTATAAAAGAAAAATATCCTCCCAATATTAAAGTGTTTATATCAATGCTCTCCCAAAACAATTAATACTGTTTTAAATTTGTAACATTAGAGGATACATTACTAAATGGGAAATAACTACCATTAGTTATTACTGAGTGGAGCGGAGTTATTTGATAAACTTAACCTTCAGGGTAACTAATTAACTAGAGCAAAGTATCATTCTCAGAAGCTAAAGTCTGAAAGAACTGTATAAACTATTCTTCTGGCAAAAAAACTACTGCCTATCCAGGGACTAAATAAATTACTATACGTCAGCACCATGTGTAATCCTAGGTATTATCAGCTAACATTGATATATTTTCAGGTTTCTTTAAGCATATTAGGACTCTCTGATCACTTAGATGGTTGAGAATTAATTTGGCTATATCAAAGCTACTCTGTTTTAGACATATCACAGAAAGAATCCAATCCCACAAAGTACTTAACATCTCCCATTGTCATTAAAGCAAATCAAAACTGAGCTCCTGAGCCCTCTGAGAACTGGCTAAAAACACCAGTAAGATAATTTTTTTCCCACTTACCATCTAAATTCATTACAAACAGAATTCTCTTTTCCTCTTGAGAGGACAGGTTCAAATTTAAAACCTGATTATCATCTCATTATTTTTAGCCAGTAACCTAGCCTTACAAAAATTCTTACATTGTTCTTTATTATTTTTGTAGATGGAAAAACATAAAGGAAAATGTATTAAATTGGGAATTAGGGCTTGTCATTGTTGTTTGTGCAGTCTTTTTAATTTTCATGTTTTCCCTTCTCTGTCCACTCTGCTTTGCCTCTCATCATTATGCATCTACATTTTCTTCTACACCAACGGTTTTAGAGCACAGTTTTTAGAGAGAAAATGTTTTTATATCTGTGAATTATGCATATATATAAATATATGAGTGTAAATATATATACACATCTATACAAATAAGCAACTTCAATATGTGAATTCCTGCAATTTCAGTCCTCCGTTCATGACTTCACCCTTCAAATTTGGACTTCTCATCAGAGTATATTAGGCAATGATTTAAGTTCTTCCTCACTAAAGAGCCTTATTTTCTACTACCACTACTAAGAAAAGAAAATGAATTCAGTTGTA
Source organism: Heliornis fulica (assembly GCA_013399135.1). Taxonomy (NCBI): domain Eukaryota; kingdom Metazoa; phylum Chordata; class Aves; order Gruiformes; family Heliornithidae; genus Heliornis; species Heliornis fulica. The sequence continues at coordinate 14,179 of VXBZ01000313.1, read as the reverse complement.
TGTGTGGGGTATTTTTGCCCAATACCAGTCATAGTTCAGTGCGTGCTCAGACTTAAAAAAGTCTCTGCAAGCGTGGCATTATTTAAAGTTCCAAGTTAGAGGGGAAAAGAGAGCAGGATAAACAGGATATTTGCCTGGGGGTGAGAGCTACTGCTACAGATTAAAGGAATTAGAAAACTCATCCCCTCTCTGCAAGATTAATTGAGCAGGTGTCTCTGCAGTACAGTGTTCAAAGAAAAGCATCAGATTAGTAGAAGTACAGAATGCAGTTGTAGGACAGTTCAATAGTTGCTAAAGGTTGTACTTTGCTGCAGGACTTTCCTGTAGGCTGTAATACCTGTTCCCTCACCTGCAGAACACAGCAAGAGCTTAAGCCTGAGCTTTTCCTTACCTTTTACTTGCACAGAGATAGGCACCATGAGAATTCATCTGTCACAGACGTTAACATCACGCTACCTTCAGCTTTGCCCTTAGGGTCATCTCTTCTTTCAATGGAAGAAACAGGTATGTTAGAAGGGACTCCTGGAGGTCTGTAGCCCACCCACCTACTCAAAGCACAGCTAGGTAAGATCAAATTGCTTAGCTTAAGGCCACATCCAGACACATTCTGAGTATCTGCAAGGATAGAGAATCCACAGCCTCACTGAGCAACATTTCAGGGTTTGACCAATTTCACAATGAAAAAAACATTCTTTCTCTCTGATTGCCTAAGCTTGTTTTGCTGCCTCTCATCCTGTCACCATGCAACACTGATACAGGTCTACCTCTGTCTTCACTATATTCCTCCCCCATTAGACAGTTCCAAGCAATAGTAAGATCTCTTTTTCTTAAGGCTGAGCAAATCCAGACCCACAACCCTTCACATGTGCTCTCCAGCCTGATTGCTATTTGATGCCTTGTACCAAGTCAAACTGACAGAGGCATCTTTGTCCCTGCTGTTCATATGGCTCACAAGCTCTGTCACAGCTGTAGACTCTAAAGTTGTAATCCTCTCATTAACTTATCTCAGGAGGAGAGGACAAAACAAAGACACACTGAGAAAAATTTTAATTCCTTTTACACTCTTTATACCATCACTGTGTATGTAGATTCTGTGCCATAAGCTGTGCTACCTTTGCTGCAAAGGCACATGCCAGGAACCCTTCATTAGTACATAGTAAGTACTACAGTTATTACCCTCAAAAAATTTTATTTTCCTGTGTTTTCTAATTAACTGTAAAGAACATGAACAGCATCAATTAAAAGCAAAGGAGAAAGGTTATTTAATTGTAATACCTTATTAACAAAGCTTCAGGCTACAGTGATCAATTACAGATTTGTGACAGATTCTAATTAATGTCTTCTTGAGTCTTTTTGAAAAACTTATACTTTTCTTACCTATAGTAAAATAGAATTTTTTACTTGCTGTTTTGTATAATAAGAGATAAACTTACTCTGTATAACAGGAAAGTTTGTGTTTTACCACTTTAATAATTAGAGATTTACAGTTATATTTGGTCTCCAGCATGATTCATAATTTAACAAATTGTGAATGCCATGATGCTGGCTTGAACATTTAATGGAGCAATTTGTATGTGAATGGGAACTCATGAAAATGTCAGTGGAACAGAGGATACCTTTGCATGGCACAGTGCATTAGACTGCTACCTCTCACAGTGGAGAAACAGCATTTCTCTCCATGCTGTGCTGCTGAAGCAAAGCTTTTGCTTAACCCAGACTAGGCCACAATCTCTCCTCTCTGTGGGAAAACCAGAATTATTACTATCAAGTCCATCTGCTGTCTTTTTTATCAGCTATTTGTTGCAGTGGGAACTCAGCTGGAATGGAAAGGGCTGGTTAATGGGGAAATGATTTGGAGTTTATCTGAGGCTGAGGTCCCAACCTAATGGCTATTTACTGTGCTGTCATCTGTACCAGCTGAATCCTGCTCTTTCAGTTCACTAACCTAGTGAAAAAGTGTCCGTGTTGAGATGGTTGCTAGAGCTACCACAAGAAAAAGGTAGGAACATGTAGAAAAAGCTGGACAAGGTGAGAAAAGGGACACAGCAGCTAGCAGTTACATGCTGCACAGTGGCAGTGGACTTACCTCATTTAAAAGGATGATATGTAGAAAGAGGTGTGGATTGTATATGTATGGGTCCGGGGTATTTAATTTTGGGGTAGGAAGAGATCCTTACCTTGCCTTGCCCTTAAAGCTGTAATTCCTTCCTTTAAGCGAGGAACAAGTTGTCCTCTTGTAAGTTAGTAGAACTTGCAAAGCACTTTGGAATCTTTTGTAATTGTTCACATTGATGCTTTATACAAGGAGAAAATCCCTCATGACAGGGCTCTGAAGTGGCTCCAGTTACCTCCAGTTTACATTACAGAGGAATCTACTAATAATCTCTTATAATTTCCATTCTCTGCATTTCAAAAATATAGGTCTGCCCTACATTAATAAGCTATACAGCCTGTGTATTTGTATAGATCTACACAGCAATTTAGAAATATTAGCCCAACTTGTTTTTTACTAGCCTGGATGGGAAATGTTAGAACCAACCTTGATGATACAGATAGACCAAGTGCTGATTAACCTACCCAGAAAGAAAGGAACTTCCTGAGAGACAGCAGACTCAACCTTAAAAGAAAAAGGACACCAGTAACCAATACCTGGGGATAAATTTGAGGGCACTGTTCTTTTATTGTTTGTCTCTATCTGGATTAAGCTAGACCCATAAAAATGCCAGTTTGAATTGTAGGTGGCATGTTGCTGCACCAAAGAGCAGCTACAGCAGAGTGAACATGAATGACTTGAACTGCACAAGCCATCTGGATAGAGCTGCAAGTTGATACTATGGTCATATGGCCTTAAAAGCCTGGCCCCAGATCACAGTTTGCACTACACTGCTGTAACAGATATATTCTGACATTGCATGCAAATGTGGCTCACGTCTCCCTCAAACTATCAAGATACACAGTACACTGCTTGTAAGACAGGGATTCATCCTCAGTCTTAAAAGCTCTATTTCTCATTTTTCTGCTTTACTCACAACTAGCCACAAGGTGCAAATGCTTTTTCAAGTTTTTCTATATATTGTTTCTCCATCACATTCATATAATGTATCAGTTTCTCCATTACCATTATGCTCATAATCCTGGGCATATTTAACCTGAGAAGACACCTGCAGAGCAGAACATTGTCTCCATACTAAAGTAAACACGAAAGTGGGGTCTCCATATAAAAATAACTTTGGGTAGTTTTACTAGTTCAGAAAATGTAGTAAAGCTGTCTCGGGACCTAGGCTAATTGATCATGTATTTGATTTTTTTTCTCTCAAAATGGATAGAAAAAGAAATAGGAGAATCACAATGAAGTGGTAGGGAAAGATTTAACATTTACTAACATTTTCTTCTGTTGATGGCTATGATATGATGTTCTCTGCAAATCACAAGGAAAGAATTTAGAAGGTAAGGTCAAGAAAACCTATAATATAGCACTTGAGTGACATTAGCAACTTGTAGATTGCTGGAACAAAAATATTCTGGGTCATGTTAATCTTGAGGTTGCTAAATAAAGGCTTTGAATTAGAAAATAACTTTTTATTGTACACAACCTGGAAACCTCCCATATTGTTAACATGTTGTAACTGACCTCTTAGCTCAGAGCAACTTTGACTACATAGTACTGCTTTTTTTCAACTGCAGCTTTCTAGCTGCGGTGAACATTTTCAGGCATATACTCTGTCTGGCCTGTGACTGAGGGTTTGTGAGAGTATATTACTGAAATAAACACATGCAAATACTGACTTCTTAAGGTGATGATGACCTTTTGCATGGGATTTTAGTAAATTAAAATTTTAAAGCCCCACCAAAATCCTCGTGATTATCTCTTCAGTGTTGTATGTACTTAAAAATATTTCAAAACTAATATCAGAACAGAATCAGGTAAAGATGGAAATATTTGATCCATTAATTAATGAGTTTATAAACATTATACAAAGAGGATAGACTTCTATGGACAAGTATGAGGCAAATTATCCTCATCTCATTTCTTTCAAGGCAATAGATACACAGGTCTAGTGCTGAAGACCTTCCTTGGACATACAGTTGTGACCAGCCCCTCCACCACAAGAGCCAAATCATTGTGATCACAGCTTTGAGATACATGAGAAAAAACACACCAGACTCTGAAACAAATAGACTTAAAGCTGTATTTTACAATTTCGTTTTCTGTATCACTATGAGGTGCTCCATGTTTTCATCTTTCCTGAGCCCTTCTGAAAGTGAATGACTGAATGCAAGTGACTGTTGGCAGCTGGCTGCAGTTGATTGAGTAACCCTGAAATCTGACACAGTTCTGAAACAATCAGAAGCATTTTTTTAAGTCAGGAAAAGAATTAAATGGGTTTGCTACCTTACAATATGTAGCTATGGTGGAACTACTTTTGTTATGAGATAATTTTGCATGTTTTTATTTATACATGAGAGAGATTAAAGGAAGTTAAAAAGTTAATAAATCTCAGTCTTAATGATGTTTATTTTTAACCAATTGGAAAAAAGAACTTCCTTAAAGCTGAGAACTACAAAAAAAAAGCAAAATGTTTTGTTTAGGATCTCATACCAAAATGCTGCACAGATGAGCTTGTCTTGCCTGAGATATTTTTAGGAAGCAGTAGTGTTAAAGTAAAACAAATGCTTCTTGGTTTCCTGGTACACTTAAATAATCTGATTCTTTATATATTAGCTGGAGAGTAAAGCAATCAAACTGTTTGGAAATATTCAGGACAGAGTAAGAAAGAGAGTAGTGGACAATGGGGATTTGTTATGAACCAAATATGTCAACCCAGTCAGACGTCCTCCTGTGACAGGCTGCCAGGCCTTATGGATAAAGGGGAAGGTAGACAAGCTTGGTCTTGAATGCAATAAAGATTTCTGACACTCTTTCAGATGACAACCTTATGGATATCTAAATTGAGGCATCAGAAGGCAGATACAAACTGTTTGGAGAATTGTACCATATCAGAGATCAGCTCTGTGTGTGTGTGAGATCTGCTTTGGTTTTGGGACTAATCATATATTTAGTGTAATAGACACACGTCATTTAATTTGTTGATGGTAACAATAATGGTTGACTACAAATTATTTAGAAAAGATGCTCTGATTTCAATGTTGTTCTAACAAATTAGATAGTCTGTGTAGAACCATGATGCTATTTGGAAGGGCTAGGTACAGTAACCTTAGTCATAAATACTCAAACAAATATTCAAAGAGGAACTGGCCGAGACTTCTGCAGAAAACTATTTCTAGGTCTAGTGGACGACGAGCTAGCTATGAACTAGACACGCTGTGCAAAAATGCACAAAAAGTGGACAATTTCCTCAACACCTTTCTAGGTGTGTGTACCTACAAAATACGCAATACAAGGCAAGGCAATGCTATTACTGCTAAGGCAAAGGGAAAAGAGTATTCCAGTAAAGGTGTAGATTCCTTGCAGAGGTGAGCTATGAAAATAACTAAGAGGACTTCAAAATGTGATCTATGGGAGAAAAATGGAATTAATTTATGTCATTTAGCATTGAGAAAGGAAGAGGATGGGAAATAGGACAATAGATTTCAAGCATGCAAAAACAAACAAAGAAGATTACTGCAGAGAGGAAGGAACAATCTTTTCTTCATGACCATGATGAATAGGGCAAAAACTAATGGGTGCGTATTGCAGTAAGAAAGATTTAGGTTAGATATGAAGGAAAATATTGTAGCAAGAAGTATAGTGAAGCACTGGGATGGATTGCCTAGCTTTTTCAGTACTGGATGTCTTTACAAACAGGTTAGCAAAACATTTATCAGGAGTGACACATGGTATGGTTAATCTGGCCTTGAACAGAGGGGTGGACGGTGTGAAATATTGAAATTTTCCAACTTCTGATTCTGCCCTCTGATTGCTTGGTTGTAGTTTATTATATGTCCTACTACTTATTTTAAAAAATATTGCATTTAACTCAGATACACAGTTAAATCTGTACTTTGATTTGATTACAAAACTATTGTTTTGATTTTTTTTCCTAATGTTCACCTTCACAATACCTATGATTAATGCCAGCTTGCTACATCTTTTTAAGTTGTCTTAATTCTCCATAAGAATTCACTTGGCATTTGATCTTTTAGAAACAACCAGAATTTCAAAATGTTAAAAATAAATTATTTTAATTACTGGAGAACACTTAGTCCCTCTCTTCATTTTGAAACTGTTCTTACATAATCTGGAGCAGTTCAAAGTTTTTATATATTTTTTCATCCTGCATGATATGTTCATCCCATGCTGACAACATGCTTATACTTTTTTCTTTTTTTTTCTGATTCCCTAAAATTCTTCACACTCCTTTTGGTACTTGATATATTTTTAAAGTGTGAAATCTTAAAATGTTTTTTCCTTACTCCATGTTTTATGTAATCCCTTATTGAATATGTTCATAAATATGTGGTTTTGCTGCTAAGCTGGAGAAATCAATTGCCAGCTTTTTTTCTCAGTGTTTTTACAACTCTTTCCCATGCCTCCTTAGTTTCTTTGATAGCCTTTCCCTTTTTATCAAATTATGTCCTGTTAAAAAGAAAATTCAGTCTTTCCACTGAAAGAGCCAAAGTATGAATTTCTGATTCCCATTGGTGATTAAGTCACTGAGTATAGATCAGCTTCAACAGGAATGAATCAGTGTCAATTAACCCTCATCCTAGAGTTGTATGCATTCTGCTGCTCACAGATACTCTATTGTGTGTATATCCTAGTTCATTTACCAACATTTTTTTCACCAGAGATTTTCTGAAGAACCAACTGATTTTTCTTTTTCTCCTGGTCTGATTTTTAAGTGGATAATAACAGAACTACTAAAATTGGTCCCCACTCCAGTGTGGTCCCCACATCAGGAAAATCAGCTACATAGCGTGTATTATATACTGTAATAGACATAATAACAGAATAAAATACAGGACCTTTATCCCTTTCCCTTTAGTATAACTACATCTATGTAGGACTGTGTGTAAAAATTGCATATCTTCCTCATCCAAAACTTTTTCAAATTAGTTCCAGTGGAAAGAATAACAATTTCCTCATATAACCATTTATAATACAGCATGTCACTAAAAAACCTTTGAATTTCCATAGAAACTAACAGAGGAAGTTCATCCTTTGGGGTACTGGCACCATTATTTTCTTCAGATATGCAAATGGTGGATTTAGAGTAGCAGTTGAGAATGGCAGGAGAATTTAGATTCTCTGATACCCTTGATAAGTTTTGATAAGACTATGGCATGCTGTATAAAATATAAAAGATTCAATGCAGAGAAAATACAGTCTATAATGGTGCAGAAGAACACTTTTTCAAACTGGCAGATATGAAAAAAAAAAATATTCCCATAGGAAAGAAAATGGAAGCATCATAGCATTGTTCAGGCAGAAAAAAACAAAAAGGCTTATTTTATTTTATTTTTTCCTCCAGAGTACAGTCCTATTCCTGCAACAATAAAATCAAAACTTAAACTATATGATTAAATGGAGTTAGGTGTTATGCTCAGAAAATGTGAAATACATGGATAAAAATGTTCTCTGCTTTTTAGGGACCAGAACCATATGTGATTGTTTAATGGTTTCCCCCTGTAAAAAACTTAATGATGAATCAATGCATGTCTCATCAAGTGTTTTCCTTGTTTCATCTGATCTCCTTTTAGAGAGCTGTTGTCTATGTTTCACCTCGCTTTGGCTCAGTCTGTCAGTGCTCAAAGAAAGTTTCAAAAGAAAATCACCATTTTTTCTGGGATTCATTTCAGCTCTGAAAACTGTAGGTTGGACTTTATCAATTATGTGTCTATCTTACAATCATACTCTTGTTTCATTGTTTCTGATAAGGCCAAGTCTATGACATGGTGTTATTTCATTCATCCAAAGATGTATTGAGGACAGTGTTGTACACTGTAAAGAGCAAATCAGGTTCTATGCAGTGTTTAACTGCTGTATCACTCTAGCACAAAATTATTTCAAGTGGTTAACAAAATCAGCTTACTATGTCTTTTTATTTCAAAATAATCAGTCAAATAAATTGTTACAGACTGTCAAATATAAAATCAAATTATCACACAGTCCTTAAAATTAAGGGTGAAAAGTTCTAATGAGTAACATATTCAGACTCAAGTTTGTGCTTACGCATTTTGTTCTAATGTTAATGCCACCTTGGATAAATAATACTGACAAACAAGAAGCTATTAAAAGAAATCTGAAATATGTCTGAGCCCAGGACCAATCAGTCTACTTTTTTATACAATACTGTACATCTTCAATGTTATCTTCTTCCACCAGTCTTGTTAATTAGGCAATTATCACTTTCCAAGTACTCTGCTCCTGAGTGAGCTATGGTCACTTTTTTATTTAATTTGCATGCAAATGTCACATTGTACACTTCTTTTGCACAACTCAGTGACAGAATTCATTCCCAGTTAAGTAACTAAGTTGGTGTTCAATGACATATTTCACCTGCTAGGTGTCAGGTGGGAAAAGGTTGCAAGTTTAATTGAGATTTTAAAAGAATAGTAATTAGTAGAATTGAAATAGGAAAAAAAAAATAGAAAACCAGCCCCACCAAAAAAACCCCAAGCACCAAACCCCCCAAAACCCCAACCAGGAAATAAGGGTGGAAAAAAAAAGTAAGTTTCAATATAACGAGAAAATGTCATTATTGGTCTATCATTTCCTTTGGTCAATATTTCAGAATTACCTATTCAGCAGGGATTCTCCACTGCACAGACATGGCAGTAGACAAGGAAAGATACACTGAAACTGGAAGGAACTGGAATTTTCAAGGCATTTCTTCTGAAATAAATGCTCTATCATCCTTTCCTCCCCTTTCGTTCCCAGTCAAATTACTGGCACCAGAGAATATTGATCCGTGATTTATCTTTGGACAAATGATTCCAAACCCTCAGAGCACAACAGCAGTGGAACCAGAAAGACTAGTAAGGAACTTTGACAGCTGTGGACAGAAATATAATAATTTCAAGAATATTCTGGTTTAATAGTGTTCAAATCTGTTAAGAACTGTGTTGAATGAAAACCCTCTGATGCTCACAAAGAAACCTGAATGACTGTTAACCTACCTATTCTTATGGAGAAAATTTATAATAGCAACAAATCCTATTTCTCATTAATCACAGTCATACAAAAAATATGCAATTTAATCCACCACACTTTCTTTGAAACATAATCACTATAAAACTCTCCTTCACATAAGGCCAGGACATATTTCAACCCCTACACTGCCCTCGGCTGATACAATCAGTTGCCTTCACAGCACCTCTGACAAAAATCACAAGTGACACATCTTCCCAGTGGTCAAACCCTCTCTCACATTGCCAGTAATAGAGAATTTCTGGCTCACTTGCCCAAATCTTTCCTACAAAGACATCATGCACAAAGCCTGCATAGTTGCACCAACTGCAGCTACTACATTATTCTTTTGTCTATTGCTTTTTTCTATATCGTTACCTGTGTTGTCATAATAGTTATTTACCTGTAAGAGAAAGAGATTTCTGTACTATCTTTCTTCTTACTTTAGCAAACTCTAACTTAAAAAAAATCTGGGGTAAGTGCAATGCCCTGGGGTTCAAGAACATAGAACAGTAAGTTTTTTTCATGTTAGCAGAGTAGAAGTGTTTTCACAGGTAACAACTTTTTCTTGAGATTTTTTTCTTTGTGATGTAATATACCCATTTAAAATGTATTAGCTTACTATGTGTGTGTGATGGTATTTGAGATGTAAGGATCTCTTTATTTTGTTGATAGCAATTAATTAGTTTACACTTGAGTGTTTTTCTAGCTGTGATATTGTGAGATGTTCAAAATAATTATTGATAGATTTGGTTAAGTATATTTCACTAATTAGGGAGCTGTGGGGATTTGTAATTGATTTAATTGAAGTTGAATGAGCTCATAGATATATGGGTAGCATATAAAATAGAACACGTGAGATTGAGGGAGGCTGCGAGATATTTGGAAACAAAATAACTGTATGAGAATTTATTTTTAAGTGTCAGTTGTTCCTAAGGAAATATTACAATCAAAACATGTTTTCCTAATTTTGTATTGCATGTTAAATTAAGAAATTGTATTATGTAGAATTGGATTTTAATATATGTGGTCCTTTGTTGTGATATGGACACATGTATATTATATATATATATATATATATATATAAATGCAAACACATATGCATTATACATGCACTTATATATTTAACTTTTGAATAGCTGTCTCCTTCTCAGGTTTTACTACATATAAGTGTACTTATATATAAGTATATATTTATATGTCCAAATATACATTCCACACCACATCTGCCATGTTTGCACATATGTATATATATATATGTATGTATGAAGACAAGGGAGATACTTTCTAACTCATTTTGTGGAAATAAGTTAAGTGATTGATAGCACAAATTTGACATAAAGGACTAAAACTTTGAGAATTTAATAAAAATCAGAAAGGTTTATAAGAAGAACAAATAGGAATGGAGCCAAAGCTGCATATCAAGTATTGCTCAGCCACAGGGGCTAGGGAAAACACAATGGGAACTTAAGCCTATCAACCATTTATCAGTCTGTTGCTGCATGTCTTCTCATCAGCCTGAGGATCTGTGTGCTTCCTTGTGCCCATGTGACGAAGGACTGCAAAAGCAGCCACTGAGGACATTCTCAAATAACTTTATTTGTTGGCCACGGAGCAGGGAGCAGGAAAGGAACACTCTCTGTTGGGCTATGAGCCTGTCCTTGTATTCAATGGCCAGTTTTGCTGACAGTCAGTTTTTCACCACTAGAAATGTATGTAGCATTCTTCTGCAGCAGCCAAGGATGTAGCCTGTGGCATAAGAGGATTTTTTTCTTAATTCTTTGTGTACATATGAAGCGTAAATACATTTGAGTAGATTTTTCTTATTTCATGTTTTATTCAGTTCTTTTTACAAGTGTAACTCAGCGCAATATGGTGTAACACTACTCTGAAGTTTTGTACTAAACTGTCACAGTTTTTGTAACAGACTGTTGACATTTTTTGTGTGTAATTGACTGCTGTGGTTTCTCAAGTATTTTGGTACCCTTTGAAATCCTAGAGAGAGGAGAGGTGATGTAGCACAGTGGCAGCAGAAGCACATACTTAAGTACATACTTAACATAAAGAACAACTGCAAAAAAAGCCTGAAACTTTCCCTGTTAACTTATATTATGCACAGCTTAAACATGGGCACTGCCCAAAAACATCTGTCTACAATGAAAAGGTGTGCACATTTACTGATGCATAGCCAGTTTTGGAAAACAAGCTGTTGGAAAATCAAGACAGGTAAAATGCCACATCTGTTACGCTCAAAACCTTGTTTACAAAGAGGAAGTATACTTCATGTATAAGTAAAGTCAAGAATTAATTGTTAGTGTAATTGCAAGCTGATGAGTCTAATCATTATCAGCTCATATCTAACTGCTACAGAAAAAGACGGAATAACAATTCAGCTAGATTTGTTCAACACACACTTCTCAGTTGCTCCCCTCATGTTTCCCTTCAGGGTTCTAAGACTGGTGTTTTCATCTTGGATGTTTTATGGGATTTGCCACCATGTGGAGTTCTTCACCAGGAGGAGTATGATGTCAATGACTTCTTTGTCCTAAGTTTATGATCCACTTGCCAACAACTTTGTATGTTTGGTGATGCACTTTCACACTTTTCTCTTTCTTAAATTGGTCTGCAGGCCCATACTATATTCAGACTGTGGTGTCTTTTACATTAGATATCAATTCTCTGTTCTCTCAGTTACCCCTAAAAACATTTCTTTACTAACTCCAAATCTCCATTTCTTTTGCTGAACCTGAGGCCACCAGAGCCAAACTTGTGCCTCATCTCTTAGCATCCTGTTCTGCATATTGTGACTTCACTTCTAAAGACCTCTGCAGTTGTACCCGTTGTACCACTGCATTTCTCTGCTTTATGTCATTATGTTAAAGTCAGAAATACCTCATTCTACATTGAGCAACTGTTTGCTATCTGTATAAAACTGTGGTGGCAGCTGAAACAACCACAGAACCACACGCCTTTCCTGCCCAGTGGAAAGGGGGAAAAAATATTTTTTTTAAACAAAGTAAAACTCCTGTGTTAAGATAAAACCTGTTGAATAATAATAATAATCCTTGTTGGTTTTGTTATTATTATTATTACAATAATATAAAATACAAGCGATGCACAGCATAATTCCAATACCTGGCTAGTTCCTGAGCCATGGCACCACCCCAGTGAAACTACCCCCTCAGTTTGTATACTAAACATGACATCATATGGTATGAAATACTCCTGACCTGGACACTTAAGTAGTGTATTAGCTGAGTAGGAGGTTCCCATACATTCCTCTGTCACAATTAGCTGGCTACGCTCATCCTGCGCTCAGGAAAGATATGCAGAAGAGCACAGCCCCGAAAGCCACACTGTACATACATGTCAGCACAGCACAGCATGTGCCTGCACCCTCTTGGGTTAACTGTCTGGTGGATCGATAACTCCTCGGTGTATGACTCTCCTCCCTTCACATCACCACACCATTACAGAAATTGCTGTCACTGCTAAACCAAGTGAAACAAACCTGCAGGCAAGTCAGGAAAACTTGAAACAGACCAGTTGTCTCAGTCCTGAAACCCTGAAAACTCAAGTCAGATTGTGGCTTGTTACTAGTGATGGCGATACTTTATTGCAGGGCTACGTAATCACAAATCAAACAATGTAACAAGTATTTATATAATTAATTATCTTATGATAGAACTTGGACTTGCAGCTGAAACAGGGACACAAACATTTACACTTTTTAGTTTTCATGTTCAAATGGATTAACCCTTAAAAATACTAAAGGAAAAACCTTTGCCCACAGTTTGAAGAATGTCTTAAAAAAAAAAAAAGACATTATTTGAACATATATATTTCTAAGCATTAGTGAAATGAGAAAAATTAGGTTAAGTATAGCACACTGAATCCAAAGAATTTGGATGAAGTATATAACTGGATTCCTGCCCCCCAAAAAATAAAATTCTCAGTGCAAGTTGGGAGGATTAACACATTGAAAGGCAGGGAAAGGAATAGAAAGTGTTTAAAGCTAAATTAATGCATAACCAAAGGTTATGCACGTCATGCAGTAATAAATACTGAAAGAATCAAAAAGGTCAGTAGGGATGTACAAGAAAGACTAAAAATAATTGAAGCGGGAAAATAGCCTATCAAAGATATAAAATATACAACAAGAACTTAAAAGAACTTAAAATGAACCTGGATGAGAAAAGGAAAATGGAAAATAATATAAGGAAGAATCAAAGTGATGTGGTGTTAGGAGCCCATTAAAAAAAATCATAATTATCTCTACTTAATATGAGGTGTGTCATGGCAACTATGAAATCAGCTCCTTATGCAACAGCTCAAAAGCCTACCATGAAATTCATAATGAATTAAAGGTACTTTGAGGACAGTTTTATCTCTGTTCAAGTACAAAAGCATAAACACGTCAGAATACTACTTCAACTCGGGGTGGGGGTTTTTTTTGTTTCCTTCTCTGCAGTATTTTTAATTAGGATAGAAAGAAATTGTTTGTTTCTCAAAATATTTTATTTCAAGCTTGAGAATCAGGACACAGAAAACTGAAAACCTTTACTATAAACATAAGTAGAAAGAAGGAATTTCTTTTCTTTCACACAACAGTCTAATCCTTTCAGATATTAATTCCATGAGATGGTTTAATACAAAATAAAATGTTGGAATAGACACTGGGTTCAAGATCTGTTCCCAAAACAGGACTAACTTTGAATTCAGATCAGGGTTTTCAGAACCTTCTCAAATTTCAGATACCATGAAGGGTAATTTGGCAATTTTCCCAGGCAATGTGTTCCAGTGTTTCATCACCCTTGTGGTGAAAAAGTTTTCCTTATAACTAGCTGGAATTTGCCTTTCTGCAATGTCCATGACCTTCTGCTCTTTCATAATGTTCAAGAAGAATCTGGTTCTGTCCTTTTCCTTAATTACCTGTTAGGTAGTTGAAGAGGGCATTAGATCATCCCTTAGCCTCCTCTTCTTCAAGTGGAACAAAGTCAACTTCCTTGGCCTCCTCTCATACATGTTCTTTAATCATAGAATCATAGA